>JBBDGP010002148.1:600000-897500 GCA_037952835.1 Lithobates septentrionalis
AAGATACATTTTATTTCTCTCTCTCCATGCAGAGAGATATAAACAGGCAACAGTGTGTAAAAAAATAATAATAAAAAATTAAATTAAAAAAATAAAGAAAAAAAGCCCAGATCAAGGTTTGATCTAGGTCAGTGGCAGGGATAGTGTTTGGGTCAGGTAAGAGTCAAAGGACAGGGTCAAAGGTCATAGTCAGTATATTTTGGGCAGCATTAAAAAAAATATTTTTCAAATTAGTATCAGTGTCAGTTGGTGTCAGTGTTGGTGTGTTTTAGGAAGGATAAAAAACAAAACAAAATGTGCACTGTTATTTCTGGGCTGTGTTTCATACGGGTATAAACAACAACTAACAAACACATATGTGGTTTTGCTGCGATTGTCGAAAGCAGGAGAATTTATTTTGGGTTGTTCTTTGGTGGTAGGTTGTGGTAGTAACAAGAAATATACAGCTATATTTAAAAAAAGTTTTATTTGTTTTACTATTACCATTTACAACCAGATGAAAGCTCAATTTGCCCTGAAAGAAAACAAAAAAACAGGGTATATCCACCTGGATGCACAAAGTACTTGTGATGATATGTATGGTTTTTCTAACACATGTCAAAGTTGCAAAATTGTGCTTAGGCATTGACATTTGTTTTACCCTTAGGCGCGAAGGGTTTAAGGTACTATGTAACTACTTTCCATTGTCTCACTATGATGTTTGTTCTCTTTTTTGAATGCCATGTTGTACATTTCCAATTTCATACCTCTTCATCCTGTATACAATGCTGTACATTGCCTTTTTGCACCCTCTCATTCCATATACAATGTCCTTATTCATAACCCTATTCCACAGCACCTCATTCTCTATGTCATACTGTACATTCCCTATTATACAGCACCTCATTCCGTATGCCATACTACACATTACCTATTCTTCACCCACTTCTACCATATGCCATACTCTATTTTTTTAGGCTTCTTTTTTCCTTATTAAATCTTGAAAACATTTAAATAATTGTTTGTAGTACAAATAAAAAAGTACTACAGTTTTAACAGTCTTAATTGATTTAGGATTTTAACTTATTTTTAAAGTTTTATTTATTATCATTTAATTAGTATTTATTGTGTTGCAGGTTCCTCGGTTGATGCAAGCTTCATATTAGTAAGTATGGAAAAGATTAGGAGAAACCTACAATATTTGATTACAAGTGCCACAAGCATATGATTTTTAAATAAACCCTCATGAGAGACATATGAGGTGTAGCCACTGCCTACCTCTTTCTGAAAATGCCAGTTGACTCCCTGTTTTGATGATTCACTAGCTTTAATATTTCTTGACTCAGAACAATTATGCAGATCAGGAAAGATGAAAAAAAGGCCTTCTCTACAGACATGTTCCAGGCCAGTAATTTAAAGTATTGAAGCTAGAGAGTCATCGTGTCAGCCAGGCAACTAGCATTTTTAGCAATGGCAACTTCTTTGTTTTCTAGGATGTAGCCTGCCTCTAATCCTTCTGTCTCCTCATGTAATCCCAGACAGACTTGATGACTTTGAGATCAGGATTCTGTGGGGACCAAACCACCACTTCCAGGACTCCCTGTTTTTCTTTACACTGAAGATGATATTGATATTGGGTGCATGTTTGGGGTAGTTGTCTTGTTGCAGGATACATTTGGGGCCAATCACACGCCTCCCTGATGGTATGCCATGATGGATAAGTATCTGCCTGTATTTCTCAGCATTGAGGGCACCATTAATCCTGACCAAATCTACAATTCCTTTTGCAGAAATGCTGCCCCAAACTTGCAAGGAACCTCCACTGTTTCACTGTTGCCTGCAGACACTCATTCTTCTCTTCAGCCCTACACAAACAAACTTCATTTTGCTACAGCCAAATATTTACATCTATAATATAGTGCCTGGGAGGGGGTCCCCTTAGTCTACCTGTAAAGTGGCAGATCTGTACCATGTCTAGAATCTGCTGCAGCAATAATTGCATTTATAAAGCCAAAAAAAAATGAAATTTTCCCTGCAAGCTGCCTTTATTTTTCTCAGTAACCGCAGGGGAGTCAGTGTGTATGATGAGGCCACAATGTAGTGCACTGGGAACAAGATTAGAGATTTTTTTGGATACATTCTAGTGTCACTTTGACTTTGGATAGAAGTAACAGGTGCGTAAAAATTGGTCTTTGGGTGTCGGTGGCGTCTTCCCACCGTAACCCTATAGAGGTACTCTTGATGAAAGCAAGAATTGTCCCTGCTGTAAAAAATTGCAATGATATGCACCTGTCAAACAGGTGCAGAAAAATTGGTCTTTGGATGTGGGTGGTGCCTTCCCACCGTAACCCTATAGAGCAGTGGTCATCAACCCTGACCTCAGGGCCCACTAACAGGCCAGGTTTTATGTATTATCTAGGGGAGATGCAGACTAGAATACTGCAATCACTGAGCAGCAAATTATATTACCTGTGATGTATTTCAGTTATCTTGCAAACCTGGCCTGTTAGTGGGCCCTGAGGACAGGGTTGATGACCACTGCTATAGAGGTACTCTTGATGAAAGCAAGAATTGGCCTTGCTGTAAAAAATTGCAATGATATGCACCCGTCAAACAGGTGCAGAAAAATTGGTCTTTGGGTGTCGGTGGCGCCTTCCCACCGTAACCCTATAGAGGTATTTGTGATGAAAGCAAGAATAAGCCTTGCTGTAAAAAATTGTAATGATATGCACCTGTCAAACAGGTGCAGAAAAATTGGTCTTTGGGTGTCGGTGGCGCCTTCCCACCGTAACCCTATAGAGATATTTGTGATGAAAGCAAGAATAAGTCTTGCTGTAAAAAATTGTAATGATATGCACCTGTCAAACAGGTGCAGAAAAATTGGTCTTTGGGTGTCGGTGGCGCCTTCCCATTGTAACCCTATAGAGGTATTCGTGATGAAAGCAAGAATTGGCCTTGCTGTAAAAAATTGCAATGATATGCACCTGTCAAACAGGTGTAGAATTACTCTTTGGATGTCGTGTGCGCCTTCCCACTATAACCCTATAGAGGTGCTCTTGATGAAGGCAAAAAAATGTGCAATGATATGCACCTGTCAAACAGGTGCTGAAAAAATTGGTCTTTGGGTGTTAATTGGGCCCATGAAACCTATACCAAAAACATTTTTCCAGGTGAAATGATTGAACACCCTCAAAGCTAGGCAGCCTCGAAGTCCTGCAGAGATTCCACATCCCAAAAAGACTTAGTCAGTGACATCGGCATTAGGGGCTTTATGGCTGGTAATCTGGGACTGTTTCATTTTTATAAAAGTCAAACGGTCCACAAAGTCTGTGGGCAGACACATTCTATTACCAGTAACAAAACCTCCTGCAGCACTGAATGCCCGTTCTGAAAGCACACTGGATGCAGGGCAGCCCATCAACTCAATAGCATACTGGGCAAGTTCTGGCCAGTGGTCTATTCTGATGACCCAGTAAGTCAGTGGATTGTCAGCTGGAAAGCTCTCCATCTCTGTTTTGGCCCCGAGATTATCGTTCACCGTGTGATGCAGACACTGCCGATTTGATGTGGAAGCTGACAGCCCTGGGTGGCGAGGACTAAAAAATTCTGAAATGCCTCACTGAGGCGGACACCTTCTCCAATGCTCCTCTCTTGACCAACAGAAGACGCAAAACAATGTTTTCCACGACACTGTAACCTACTGGAGTCAGGAAAAACGTTCAATAAAATCCTCTTTAATGTGTCCTCAAGAGATTTTATCTTCTGCACTCTGTGGGACGGGATGAGTTCTGAGACCTTCCCCTTATAACGGTGGTCAAGGAGGGTTGCCAACCAGTAGTCATCTTTCTCCTTGATGCCACATATTCTTGGGTCCTTTTGCAGGCTTTGAAGCATGAGGTTGCCCATGTGCCTCAAATTTGCTGAGGCTTGAGAAGCAGACTCCTCGGGGTCACTCAGGATGACAGCATCTGGAACTTCCTCCTCCCAGCCACGTACTACTCCCAAGGATCCTGGGGCTGGAAAGCCATCGCTTACAGATTGACGCATGTCTTCCTCTTCTTCGAAGCCTATGTAAGTGCCAGAATTCTCCTCTCATCCTCCTCCCCTCTCTCCACCTGTGTATCCTGTGACATAGGAATGATAGTGTCTGGATAAAGTGGGCCTTGAGAGGAAAGGAAGTTCTCCTTTTCCACCTGCTGCTCTGCCTCCAGTGCCCTGTCCATAATGCCAAGCAGAGTCTGCTCCAGCAGGAACACAACAGGGATTGTGTCACTGATGCATGCACGGTCACAGCTCACCATCCTTGTGGCCTCCTCAAATGGTGAGAATACAGTGCATGCATCCTTAATGATCAGCCATAGGCGTGGGGAAAAAAGCAAGAGCAGGACTGAGCCTGTCGACGTGCCATATTCGCACAGGTACTCGTTGACGGCCCTCTGCTGCATGTATAGCCACTGCAGCATTGACAAAGTTGAGTTCCACCTGGTGGACATGTCACAAATTAGGCGGTTTATGGGCAAGTGGAATTCCTGCTGAATTTCAGCCAACTGAGCACTGGCTGTGTATGACCACCTGAAATAGCTACAGACTCTTCTGGCCTGCTTTAGTACATCTTGAAACCCTGGGTACGTACGCTGCACCACCAAATTGAGGACATGTGCCAGGCATGGCATATGTGTCAGATTTCCCTGTCTAAGAGTGGACAGGAGGTTTGAGCCATTATTGAACACCACCATTCCTGGCTCCAGCTGGCGTGGTGTGAACTACCACTGGGCCTGTCCCTGCAGAGCTGCAAGAATCTCTGCTCCAGTGTGGTTCCTGTCCCCTAAACACACCAGCTGAAGCACTGCATGGCACCTTTTAGCCTGACTTTGGGAATAGCCCTTTGAACGCTTAGGGGGTACCTGATGTTCAAAGGACAATTCTGCAGAGGAGGGCATGGAGGAGGTGGGGGTCTGGCATCATCACCACCAGCTGTATAGAGACGTGGGGGTACAACAAGCTGCAGCACTGAGCCCTGTCCTGAATCCTTTCGAGTTGCAAGCAGCGTTACGCAGTGTGCTGTGATTGAAATATAACGTCCCTGGCCATGCTTGCTAGACTACGTGTCAGCAGTAAGGGGGATTTTACAGCTGACTGCCTCACCCAACGATGCCAGAACATTCCCTTCCACGTGATGGTAGGGAGATGGGACGGCCTTACGTGAAAAGTAGTAGCGACTGGGAACCCGCCATTGTGATACAGCACATTGTGTGAATTCACGGAAGGGGGCAGAATCCACCAGGCTGAAAGGCAGAAGTTGGAGAGCCAACAGCTTTGACAAGCTTGCATTTAGACACTGGGCATGTGGGTGGCAGGGACTGTATTTTTTTTTGCGCTGCAGCAGATGGGGCAGAGAAATTTGCTGGCTATAGTCTACAGCTGGTGGTGTGCTGTTGGCAGATGTGCTGCTATGACCTGGGACACCATGTGCTATACCATCATCCCTGTCAGTGGAGGCTGCTGAAAGGTAATGACTCGGTATAGCAGGGGCAGACTGAAGTGGGTAAGGAGGAGGAGGGACAGATTTGTGCCCCTTTTGGTGGTTGGACGTTAAATGCCTTGTTAAGCATGTGGTATCCAAATGGCTGGTGTTTTTGCCACGTTTGATGTGCCTGAGACACAGTTTGCAGATGGCAACAGTGCAATCTGCTGCAGATGTGCTGAAAAAAGGCCCAGACAGCTGAGCTTTGGGTAGTGGGCCGGAGATCACAGCTGCAGAATGTGATGGAATAGGGTGGCTGCTCTCTACTCTTTCTTGATGTCTGCCTCCTTTGTATTGTGCCACCTCACCTTCAGTTTCCTCCTCTGCTCTATCTGGCACCCAAATCACACCAGTGACCTCATCATCATCATCAGCTCCATCTCCTCCATCTTCATCATCATCATTACCACTGAAGACAACTTGGCAATACGCTGCAGTTGGGGGAGCATGAATGACAATTTGTCTACCAGTGTTCTCCGCTCTCTCTAGGCTCATGTTCCTGTCATCCTCCACCCCAGAACCAACATCTGTATCCAGTAATGGCTGGGCATCATCAAGGAGCAAGTGGCTGATGCTCTGGTCAAATAACTCAGCTGACTCCTCCATGGCTGATGTTGGGGCTATGGCAGGAATAGATGTGGACAAGGAAGCAGGTTTCTCCACTCTGGCAACTGCAGGGGACTGCACACTTGCCTCTGCTTTCGTGACAGAGGATGAGGAGGATGAAGTATGCTGTGACTGGATAGCACGGGCAAACTCACTAAACAGAGGAAATGATGCCCTGCCTGAGGACTGACCACCACGTCCACCTTTGCCTGTGGACACATTTGTTGCTGGCCCCCTCACAGTGCCAAGGGAACATCTGCCTCTCCATGTCGTCCTCCCAGACATTATTGGGAGGGAGGGGGCGGTGCTTATAAGCAAATGTAAAGAAGAAGTGGAAATCTGTACGTAGATGCACTTTGATCAATGTAAAGTGGTGTTTGGTGCACTTTAATTCGAGTGCTCACACTACAAAGACACACTCCACGGATACACTATAATATACTGTAACATAATGCGCCAAATGTACAGTGACGCACAGGTAACTATATGGCGGTAAACTGGCAGTAAAGCAAACACAAAACTATATGGCATTAAACTGGCAGTAACGCACACAGAAGTAAATGGTGTTAAACTTGCAGTAATGCACAAAAACTATATGGTGTTAAACTGGCAGTAATGCACACAGAAGTAAATGGTGGTAAACTGACAGTAACGCACACAGAACTATATGGCGTTAAACTGGCAGTAACGCACAAAAAACGATATGGCGTTAAACTGGCAGTAACTCACACAGAAGTAAATGGCGTTATACTGTCAGTAACGCACACAGAACTATATGGCGTTAAACTGGCAGTAACGCACAAAAAACTATGTGGCATTAAACTGGCAGTAACGCACAAAAAAACAGATGGCGTTAAACTGGCAGTAACGCACACAAAACTATATGGCATTAAACTGGCAGTAACGCACACAGAAGTAAATGGCGTTAAACTGGCAGTAACACAATCAAATAGACAGTGTTCAACCGTCACTACACTGACACTATCTGAACTGTCCCTACTCTAGCTATACACTAATGTAAAGATTACTGACACTGTCTCACTACACTACACTGAAACTATCTGAGCTGTCTCCACTCTACACTAATGTATGTATGAATGACATGGTCTCACTACACTACAGTGAAACTACATGATCTTTCCCTACTCTAGCTGCACACTATGCAAAGCTGAATGATGGTCCTCCTCACTACACTCACACTATCGCTATACTGACACTAAACTAATATTTTACACTGACATTTGAAGCAAAATAGCACAGTATAGCTCACTAACTAACTAACTAATAGCATTGAACAGAGCCCTGTTCTATCTCTCTTCATGCCAAAATCACACTGAAAATGGTTACCATTGAAAGAATATTTTTATACTGTGGGGTGGGAATGAGCCATGATATGATAAAGTCATGATGACAGTGTCCAATCATGACTCTGACAGTGCTCAGTGCCCTTATTGGCTGGAGCTTTCACTGCTTCAGCCAATCAGGGCTTGCAATGCCCTGTTCAGCGCCACAATGCATTGTGGTCGGTTTGGGGGGCCAAACAAATGGTCGAACGACCCGTTTGTTCAGATGTTCGCCGAACGACTGAACAACGAAAGTTCGAATCGAACTTATGCTCAGGCTAAACCATTCCCCATCCCTACTGGCCACATGCAGCACCAGTTCTGGGATTGGTAGGCAGCCTCCCAGCACCTCCCCAGTGTTTACTGGCTGCTGCTGCCCTGTACTCTCCTTATCTCCTTTGTCAGTGTTAGGGTAACAAATCTGGCTACACATCCCACAGCTTTTGTATTGATCCATCACACAGGAGGGCCTTATAAAGTGCATCAGCCTGTGCCTCCAAGATTGTTGACCAAATGTGCCTATATTGATATTATACTGCCAGAATATATTGCTTTGTGTATTCTATCCTAGTAACTGTAGAATTGCTTGCAATAATGGAAGATGGGCTTCTAAATAATACATTTGCATGTTTAAACTGTAACTGGAGTGTTTGCATCTGAACCTTACACCACCAATTTTTGTGGTGAACAGTCATGTGTCTCCTCATGCATGTGCATACCTCCCATTTATTTTAAATGGGAACAAGGGACACACCTCCTGCCATGCACCCTTAAAGGTGATTTATGCAAAAAAAAATTGTTAAACCCACCAGTGCTTTTTTTACCACTATTATTCCTTAATACTGGCTTTTGAATTGTACAAATGCAGCAATATAGAAAGTGGATGAAAGGTTTAGCATTGGGAAACACTTTTTGAAAGATACAAAGTGCATTTTATATACAACTACCCTGTTTCCCCGAAAATAAGACCTAGCGTGATTGTCGGTGATGGCTGCAATATAAGCCCTACCCCCCAAATAAGCCCTACCCTGTTACCCTGAAAATAAGCCCCACCCTGAAAATAAGACCTACAAGGACTTTAACTAGGGCTTATTTGGGGGGTAGGGCTTATATTGCAACCATCACCGAAAATCACGCTAGGTCTTATTTTTGGGGAAACAGGGTATATAGATCAGACCAAAATGAGGGACAAATGAGGAGGAAAGAGGGACAGAGGGACTTTGCTCCAAATCAAGGATAGTCCCTCGAAATCAGGGACAGTTGGGAGCTATGCATGTGGTACCCAAATGACTGGTACATTTACCATGCTTGATATGCTGGAGACAGAGGCTGCAAAACAGTATGGTAATTTCCTTTGCTACAATCTCTGGCACCTAGGTACAGTCTGTTACTTAAGCAACCTCATTTAGCAGTAAGCTGCAACGGCAGGAACATTAAAAGAAATTGCCTTTTCCTCCCTATTGTCCCTTCCTCTATGCTCCTGATGTTTACTTCCTTAGCAGCAAATACATTTTTTTCTTTTACATCCTTGTGCAAAAAGTTGGTGTGCTGAAACAATTCAGCCAACTCCTCCATTCCAGTTTTCTTGGCAACAGTAGGATAAGAAGCAAATAGGAAGGAAGAAGAGTGCACTCAGAGGAGGATCAGGAGAATGAAGGCTTTGTTATCCACTCCACTCCACCACCCCCTCCACTTGCTCTGGCTGTTTAGCATGCCCAATTTCAGAAGGAAAAGGCAAATGTGCCCTGTCTTTCAATAACCTTACAATGGCTTTGTCCTGCAGATGCAGAACCTGCATGCCTAATTGCATCAGAAGAACCTCTGCCTCTTACTTTAGGCCCCCAGACATGATGAATAGATGGGATTGCCTAACTTTTATTTTTTAGCATCTATGGCAATAGAAGGATTAAGGATGTGGTGATTTGGTGCACTAAACTCTACTGCACTAGTGCTGCAAACAAAGGTCAACTTTGCCTGTGTTAGGAACAAGTTCACAATGCCGATCCAGAAAAAAAAATAAAAAAACAGAAAAAAAACCTAGCAAAGTTATATAGAAATAAACGTACCTCCCTCAAAACTGTTAATTTTCTGAACTGTGAACATATAGAGTTCAGGTCAAACTCATGGTCAACCTGAACCCAAAGCTCATCCCCTACTCACAGGCTGTTAAAGTGTTAGGCCATACATTATACAGTTTTTGTTTTTTCATTCAACCAGCAGGGAGCCTAGCTGGCAGCACTGATGGTTTGGTTAAAAAAGCTCAACAGAGTGGTTGTACATACATGGATCGAAATTCGTTGGGTCCCTGCTGAACATTTCAATCCATGTATGGGTGGCTTTATATGGAGAGTTTTTTTTAGCGGGCGTTTAAATACATATACTGCAGGGCTTTTTTTCCTCAGAAAATAGGTGCTGGAACTCACCCTTCCTGGCCAATGCCCCCCCAACCACACCCACAACCCTACCCTAACGCGTCGACAACACCGCCCCCAGCCACGCCTTCCTTTGGAGGGGAAAATTACACAGTTTTCAAATAGTGGGTATGATCGAGGCTCAGAACTGGGTGTCGCAGAGGGTTCAGAAAAGTGAAACACACAGAGTACAGGACTCAGGAGTATGTATTGTGCAGTGCTGAGGAGTGCATATCATACAGGGTGCAGCAAAGTTATCTTGTTCTCTCCAAGCAAAAATCCCCCACCCCTCAAAGTAACCATCAATTACTTGCCTCTGCACAGCTCTTGGCTTTCCTCTGCGCTCCCATCCCCAGCTCAACTCTGTGCCCAACATCCACAGCTCATCTACACACCTCCCCATACACAACTCACCTTTTCTGCCCCCGATCCACAGTTTAACTCTGCACTTTTTCCACAGTTCACCTTAGCACCTCTGTCCACAACTCACCTTTGTACCCCATTAACATCTCACCTCTGCACCCCTCCATCCACAGATTACACGCCCAGTCCAACTCACCTCAGCAACCCCATCTACAGCTTATCCTCACAGCTTTCACCTCTGCACAATCCACACACCCTCTTCCCTGCTATTACCCCTGCACAAATCCCCCTTTCCCAGCTCTCCCTTTTGGACAAATCCCCCTCCCCAGCTCTCTCACCTCTCACAAATCCCCCCCAAAGCTCTCACCTTTTCACAAATCCCCCAGCTCTCTCACCTATCACAACCACCCCCCCAAGCTCTCACCTTTTCACAAATCCCCCCTCCTCCCAGCTCTCTCACAAATCCCCCTAAGCTTTCACCCTTTCACAAATCCCCCCTCCCCCCAACTCTCTCACCTTTTCACAAATCCCCCCTCCCCCAGCTCTTTCACCTTATCACAAATCCCACCTCCCCCCAGCTCTTTCACCTTATCACAAATCCCCCCTTCCCCCAGCTCTCTCACCTTTTCACAGATCCCCTCCCCCCAGCTCTCTCACCTTTTCACAGGTCCCCCCATCCCCCCAGCTCTTTTACCTTTTCACAGATCCCCCCCCAGCTCTTCCACCTTTTCACAGACCCCCCTCCCCCCCAGCTCTTTCACCTTTTCACAGATCCCCCTCCCCCCAGCTCTTCCACCTTTTTACAGACCCCCCCCAGCTTGCTCACCTTTTCACAGATCCCCCTCCCCAGCTCTCTCACCTTTTCAAAGATCCTCCCCAGCCCTCTCACCTTTTCACAGATCCCCCCAGCTCTTACCTTTTCACAGATCCCCCCAGCTCTTTCAATTTTTCACAGATCCCCCCTCCCCAGCTCTTTCACCTTTTCACAGATCCCCCCAGCTCTTTCACCTTTTCACAGATCCCCCCAGCTCATTCACCTTTTCACAGATCCCCCCAGCTCTCTCACCTTTTCACAGATCCCCCCAGCTCTTTCACCTTTTCACAGATCCCCCCTCCCCCCAGCTCTTCCACCTTTTCACAGCCCCCCCCCCCAGCTCTCTCACCTTTTCACAGATCCCCCAGCTCTTTCACCTTTTCACAGATCCCCCAGCTCTTTCACCTTTTCACAGATCCCCCCCAGCTCTTTCACCTTTTCACAGACCCTCCACCTCTCCCCCCAGCTCTGTCACAAATCCTCCCACCCCACAGAAAAAGCTCTGCCTATTAGGAATGTAGAAGGGAGCAGAGGAGGAGTTTCACTGCAGTTCACTCTGCTCTGAGCTACTCACAGTTGTAATAGACGGCAGGTGGAGAAAGAAGCCGCCTCCCCAAGCTCCATATTTACAAACAATGTGGGCGCTCGCAGCATAGAGTTCCAGGGCACTGGCCAGGCTGTGAACATCCAGCATCATGTGCCTGCCGACATTGGCACACAGAAGCTGGTGGAGGGAGAGAGTCCTCTACCAGCTTCTGTGTTACAAGCAGAAGAGGACAGGGCTGCCAAAGGTGGCGGAACTGTGTTGCGGCAGAAAAAAAGGCTTGCATATACTACCCAGTCACTACACCCCATGGACTTTGCTAGCTACTTCAACATATTTAAATCGGCAAATTTTAGCTCTTCATTTAATGGCTGCCTATGGATAAGTGTGATATACTTGAAATTAAATTAAAATGTACCTCCTTTTCAATATTTTATTCAACAAACATAATTTGTAGAACATTTTATTACACGCTCCTTTGTCTTGTTATTTGATAGAAACTCCTTCCTACTCCTTCCTTAATGTTTGTGAATTCAGACTGCTACTGACAGTCACATAAGCTGTTTCACTATTATAATAAGAGAAAACTTGCTTGGAAAAGGAAAGGCAAGTTTTAATAACATTATATTGCAAAAGGGCTTATATAGCATTTTACTTGCTATGCAAATTTTGAAGTTACAAAAATCTGAGTTATCCTTTTACACAGGTGTTACTGCACACAGCAATCATTTTGTTCAAGTAAGCTTTTCAAATTCAATTACGGAATTCCATTCAGATTAATGTTTAGTCATGTTTGTTATTCATGTTCCTCCTGCTCCTTTTTTACTTACATAATACTGTCACATTTAAAAATCAGTCCTTAGCTATTACCTTCTTGAACTTTGACGCTAGATAATAATTTAATAGAATCATTCTTTTTTATTATATGTTATTCTTATTGCAAGATCTAATCCTGCACACCCTTTGTTTGCAAGTAAAATATTTGTATATGCATTGAAATTGATAGCCATGGTTCTTAAAGTGTAAACACTATTTGGTTCTCAAAAAATCTTTACATTAAGAAATTGTATGTTTTTTTTTATATTATAGGCATATTTAAACCTTACAGAAAAAGTATTACTTGATGTGGAGAAAATCCAAAAACAGAAGTACTTTTGGGATTTTACTGCATTGCCTTGGCCAAATGAAAGTTTTATGAAACCTAGCCATTCTTCAAAACTTGTATTTCCTGTGGATGAATTCTTGAAGGTCATTGAAAAGTAAGTAAATACACAGTTGATAAAATAGTAAAATATGCATTGTAATATGTTTTTTACAGACAGTTGTTTTTAGTAAAATAATACAGAAATATGTACAACTTGGTTGTATTGCAAAATAAGTAAAGAAATTAAATGAATTCCCAACTTTGGGGCTTTATTGAAAACATCATTTGGCAGGAACTTTAGGAACTTTAGTATTAATACCACTAGGTAAAAGGCTAGCATTACTTTTTAATAGTATTCTATGAGACATTTTAAAAACAATATACAAAAATAAAAGTGGATAATGATAGTTAAGGATTAAGCCAAAGACTTGATTTTCTTTAAAGCAAGTTTAACCCCTTGACGCTGGCTGCACGCATATATGCGGCTGATTGGTGGGTGGGCCTTAACGCCGAACAGCCGCATATATGGGGCCCTGTTAAAACAACTTACCGCGCTAAGAGCATGCTCCCAGCACAATAGCCGGCAGGTATTGGAAAGCTCCTGATGCATACTAGCGATTGGGAGCTTTTTGATCATGTGATTACTGTGACAATCAATCACAGCGGTCACATGACCCGCATTTTAGGCGCTTTAAAGGACCAGAAGGCGATCAGCGGTAAGGGGTTAAAAAACGAATACACACGATCGGAATTTCCGCCGGAAAAAACCTTGGATGGCTTTTCCGATGGAATTCCGCTCAAGCCTGCCTTGCATACACACGGTCACACAAAAGTTCTCTGAACTTTCGACCGCCAAGAACACGGTGACGTACAACACTACGACGACCTGAGAAAATTAAGTTCTATGCTTCCGAGCATGCGTCAAATTGTTTCCGAGCATGCGTAGGAATTTTGCGCGTCGGAATTGCTACAGATGATCGGAATTTCCGATAGGAACTTTTTCCCGTCTGAAATTACGTCAGCAAAAGTCTGATGGAGCATACACACGGTCGGAATTTCCGACCAAAAGCTCACATCGGACTTTTGCTGGTAGAATTTCCGATCGTGTGTATGAAGCATAGGGTCCCACAGTGACTTTAATTCACAATTGGTCCTTTGACACTATTGTGATACCCACTGTCATTTTAAAATGCAATTGTTTTTAATCCTTTACAGATATCAGTATCAATAAACTTTTTAAGGCTATCTAACATTTTTCAGAAAATAACATGGCTTGTTAAGAAATCTTAAAAATATGTGCATTACTTTAAGGGAACATTGAAAGGCTATCTTTAGTCCAAAACCAAATTTATCCCCAAATCTTTCCTTCCTCTTCTGACCCAGCTTTCATTTATCTTCCTGTAGTGAGAAACAGTTTTTATTACTCCATGATGTCATCACCAGGCATATCAAATTCTTGTAGGGGGTAGCTGCTAGGTGGAGGGATAGGAAAGTACACAACACCTGTTACTACTGAAGTAGGCATGCTCCCAAAACTACACAACTGCTACTCCTAAAATTGAATTCCCCACCCATAGTCAATGGCCAGGCTCTTGGAAGGCAAGGTATCATCATTGTTTGGTGGGAAAGAAATCAATGTATGCATACAGTGTGACAACACTGGCACTACTGGGTGCTAAAAAGTTAACATGCAGCAGATGAAACAGTAGATAGCTTGTGTGTGTGTGTGGGGGGGAGCAACTGCTGACAATGTAAAATAATGATGAGTTATTAAACCAATATTAAACCCAAAAGAAAACATTTATTATACTGCAAATTGCCAATTCTTAGATGTAATTGCTGCATTAGTTTTGGTTTAGGCTTTCTTTCTCCTTTTTTCATCTGTGATCCAGCCAGTAAGTCTGTTGTTTTTAAAAGAACACACTTTCTTGCAGATATATCAGCTACAGGGTTGAAAGAAACCATTTAACACTGACAGGGGTGTTTAGTATGATCAGCTGTTATTTATTTATGCAAAACCTTTATCCCAAAATGAAAAACACTGTGTGCTGTAACTGCATATAAAGTATTAACTGGAGTCTGGATTACATGTTTCTGTATTTAGATTTTCCAGTACATCTAACACTCCCCTCCCCCAGACTGACAATGCTGCTGTTCAAAGGTGCCCCCTGTGCTCCTTCATCCTGAGTGGGGGCACTCTAATACAGCGGGGGGGGGGGGGGGGGGTAACTGGCCAGATCACCAGATGAAAGCAGAGGAAAAATTAGAAAAGGAAAATTAATGCAGCCAACCCATTGGTGAGCTGCAATATATTATATTTTTTGTTTTGTGTTTAATACTACTTTAAGATGATTAGGAGGGAATTTCTGTAGTGTAGACCACCAGGTTTAGGGAGGTCTCACAACACTGCTTGGGATTTCACTGCAGCAAAGGCAGCATTGTCAACACACAAAAAACTAGTTAAAGTTATGTTTCTGGCAGAATATTTTTTTTAATTTAAGAGGGATACAACATGCCTGATAAGAGGAGAATAGCTACATTTTTTTCTTTATTTGCCTGCACATACACTTAAAGTATTTTGAAGGTTTATTTTATTTGCTCATGTGAAAGCATAAAATGGTTGTAAACCGAATAATAAAAAACAAAAAACAAAAAAAAAAACTGCCTCAGACTGTAAAGCAGAAGAAATCAGTTGTCTCTAGTCTGATCAGTCAAGGAGCAGCCAGTCATTTAAAATCCTCCCCTTTTTCCTTCATTGAAAAAAAAAGGGCATAGCACATCCACCGAGATCGCTCCCCCTACCTCCTCCGGTTCCCCAATGATAGGCTGCTCCTCGCCTGAGCATAGTTGGTCTAGATGAAGTTAGGTGTTACTTTGTCTTATTGGTAGGGATTTTATAAGGGGGTGTGGCCAGCCAATGCAGGATTATCAAGACCTGCAGGTTTATCAAGACCTCAATAACGGCCGACAAAACCTTTGAAAACAATCTGGGCACCGTACATAGTCCAAATGGCAGACATTGAAACTCAAAATGCAAGCCTTCTATTGCAAAGCGAAGAAAGCCCTGGTGACCTGCATCTATGTGCACGTGCAGATAGGCATCTTGCAAATCGACCGACGCCATCCAATCGCCTTTTTTGACTACTGCAATGATAGTTTGTAGAGACTTCATTCTGAACGATGGAACCTTCATAAAGGAATTTAGGACAGATCCAACAGGGGCCTGTAGCCCCCTATAGCTTTCGCGACCAAGAACAAAGGGGAATACACGCCTTTGCCCCATTTGTGTCTCAGGACTGGCAAAATCACCTGTGCTGTTAACAATTCCTTTACGTATGTCAACAAATATTGCTTCTTCATTGGACAAACTGGAACCCTAGTATCCACAAAAAAAGATTGAGGCGGTTTGGTTTCAAACTCCAACCGATACCCTGTTTAAACGATGTCTAGGATTCAGGCATCTTGTACCTCTTCCACTTTCGAAGCGAGACAGTCTCGTTCCCACCTGAGGGGCCTGGGTGGAGAAACCTTCAGAATAGCTTGCCTGGGGTGTTCGCTGCCTGATTGGCCTTGGGCTTGCAAGCCTTTGGGAAAGATGGACCAGCAGCTTTCTATTGTCTGAAAAACGGCTTACTCGGCCTACCAGTAGCTTCTCTGAACCCTTCTTTGGACCTTTTGGAAGGACGAAAGGACTAACGCAGCCTTCTTCTCTCCTGCAGGATCAGACCTGATTTGCAGCCAGAGACCCACTGAATTGCTGTCTCCAATGCCTTGCCGAACAATAGTTTTCCATCGAAGGGCACTGGGCAAAGGCTGTGTTTGGAAGCATTGTCGGCCGACCAATGCTTTAACCATAATGCGCGATGAGCCATCACCGAATGATCCATTTGTTTAGCCATTATCCTGACTTGGTCCAGAGCTGCCTCTGCCAGAAAATCCACTGCAGTTCTAATGGACTGTAAAGCAGAAGAACCACCAGCTCCCACCACCTCTCCCGAAGATCCTGAATCTTCCAGAGGTAGCATTATATGACGAGCCAGCCTTTGCAGCGAGGTGTCCACCTTAGGTGTAGTATCCCACAATTCAGCATCCTTGGTGCGAAAAGGATTTACATTCGAGACTCTGTTGTGAACGTTTAATCTCTTATTGGGCTTTGCCCATTCATCTTCTATTAATTCTTGAATTTCAAAAATCAGAGGGAAGGAATAGACTTCTTCAATTCTGGATATCTATGCTGCTTCCTGGGAGGCGAGGCCTCCTCTTTCCACTTCATAGCATCCTTTATTGTCTTGACTAAGGAAGGAATTGGGGAAAAATTAAAGGCGTGATTCTCTGGTTGAAGATATGACTCTGAAGAGCCAGAGTTTTCCTCCTCATTTGAATTGAAACGGCCTGATGTTCCCAGCTCTGAATCTTTTGACGCTGAAGAAGGCGCAGGATGAGCTGATCTCATTCCTTCCTTGACCGCTGCTGCAATGTAAGATTTTACTTCACGGGCATCCGCCGCATTATCCCGGGTGGCCTCCTTTAAGCATGAAACGCATACTTTCCTGGTAATGCATCGGCCTCACATGCCCAACTGCCCAACAGGCTTTCTGTCCTTCCCTTGCTGGCAAGGAGGCCGTAGAAGAGGATGAGGATCTTTGCCTGTGCTTGCATCGCGATTTGGTCTTCCTGGATGCTTTTTTGTGCAGCGAGACATCCTGGCTCGGATTCAAGCAACTACAGTGAGGTACAGGTGAAGGTGACCTGGAGTGCCGTTCTGCCGGAAGTCCCGCTGCAGGCCACTCATTTGATCAGATTTGTCACGCCTTGAGCGCTTATTCCTCTTCTGAGACTGGTGTGACAATTTAACCCCTTTCTGCGGGCATTATCCCACGTCAGGCTCTTCTTTCTGTTAGGAAATATATATATATATATATATATATATATTTTTTTTAAATATTTAAAAACAAAAACCTTTCCATGCGTTTCTTCAGTGCAAGAGGCAGGCAGAGGCTTAGGAAGGCCAGCAACAAGACAGTCCATATGAGATGCCACAGCAGCCAGCAGGACAATATAGCTTAAATAGAGCTAAACACCAGGAATCACCTAGAGCAGAGCAGGAGCAGGGAAGGCTGGGGCAGCTGAACTGTTGGGAGCAGACCAGAACCAGGGAGGGGAACATTCAAAAGAGCTTCCATTAAGTCCTGTGGCGACCACCAATCATGGTGCAGCGCGCTCCAGTTGCTAAGCAACAAAGCCTGGTGGCCTGCGGTAGCTCCGCCCCCTCCATGATGGTGCTTCACACCACACGCGGAAGCTCCCGTCCCCTGCCACATCCTGTACACTGCAATGGCCGGGCGTGAGACAACAGATCACAGCATGCCTTCCAGAACTCCCGTGACCAAGAGAACGGAGCCATAGCCTCAGATACCCTCCAAGCAGTCCTTTATACTGCCACATAAGGGTAAAGGCAATATAGCAGTAATTTATACTGTCAACTTCCTATCCCAGCACCACGGGAAACCCATTTCTAAGGGAGATTTACAGCCCAGAACGGGGGTCTTCTGACTCAGGAGAGGCTTAACCTGAGCAGGCTATGCACAGCAAAAGAAAAAATTTCCATACCTTCCTTCTTTAGTTTTTTTTTTTGAGAGGCGTTCGGAGCGAGTACAAAAAAAGAACACTGATTGAAGCAGACAGCCGGTCTTTTATGGGCTAGGAAAGAGGTTGTCCTGGAAGGGTCAGAAGGGGCGTAAATGACTGATAGTAGGCTGACATGAGGAGGTCCAGGAAAGAAGTCTTTTCTAATGTCTTTTCTGTCCCAACCATTCCAATGTGCTTTTCTCCCACTTACCTAGTCCATATCAGCTTTCAATCATCACCTCTTGGTTCAAAAATAAAAAAAATGCTTTCTGAAAGCCGACTTCCCGTTGCACCATGTCACCATCCTGTAAACTTCATATCCTTCTGTGAACCACACCTTCCTTATTACTATACCACTTTTTTTATTTCCACCAACATTCCTACTTCTTTCTTTAAGGTGGACATACACGGTACAACTGATTGTACAATCTCCTTTAGATCTACTATGAACTACGTAGTGCAACTATGTAGTTTCAAGTTCTTCCTTCACCTCTACCACTATCGCTCTCATCAAGCAGCAAACAGTTACTCCTAGAAACCTTTCATACCTTCCTTCTCTTCTTTATTCTGTTACCAGCTACCACTACAACAAAATACCACCATGTACTGCTCTAACCCTGCCGTGTCTGTCTACAACAGCTTGCTTTCATGCTCCCTGTACACACTTGCTCCCCTCACCACACACAGAATTAAGCCCTGACCGCTACAACCCTGGAAAACAGACAATACCAGAATGGGCAGAACATTTACCTAAAGTGTTTGTTACCCTAAAAAAAATATAAATAGATCCTGTTTCCTTAAAGCATGAATAACAGCACAGTGCTTGTGCTGTGTCATTCCCCCCCCCCCCCCTGTATAACCTAAAATACCTGGCTTATCCGGCCTGGTTCTGCCCTCCACCCCTGTAAACTGGCCACCTTTTATCATGGCTGCTGAGCCCTGACATCGTGGTCAGTTTACGTGCCTCCTTCACCTGCAGCTCTCCTCTCTGCTCTCCCCCATCCTCTCCCCCCCTCCCCTCCTTGCCTGTCAGCTTGAGACACTGCCTGTCCCTCCACTCCTGCTGCTATATAAAACTTTATTATATTTATTCCATCCCATCTGTTATATAACGTTATATGTCCAAGTGCCTGTGCTGTATAAAAACTATGCTGATTTCCTTATCTCGGAGCGTCTCCTGCCCCTCACGTGACCGCTCGTCTCTCTCCTCCTCCCAGCTGACATCAGTGGGAGTTCTCAGACCCCTCCCACTATAGCTGTCAGCCGGGGAGAGGAGAGAGCCGAGGAGTCACGTGAGTGGAAGATGCTCTGAAATAAAGTATAAAATGGCATAGTTTTTATATATCAGATGGGATGGTATAAATACAATATAGTAGCTTAACAACCACTTTAACCATGTTATTAAATAAATAAAATACTGACCCCAAACTTGGATCAAAAAGGCTGTAGCTCTTTATTATAGGCTATAGTTAAATGTTATAACTTCATAATTCAGCTAACCAAGCACGAGTTAATGTCAAAATATACAATTCCATCCTCTCTCAGAGAGAGGGACACCTTACCTCATAAACCGAGCAGTGACAGGGAGGGAGGGCGGGATGACCTTTTTCTTCTTCAGTCAGTGTCGTCTGTCAACTTGGTATTTATACCCCCCAGCACGAGCTACAGCTATTAAAAATCATGTGACAACTTTAAAACTCCAATCAAAGGTATTTATGCAAATCAATAAACGGACCAAGCCTCTTTCTGAGATTTGTTGTTTACGAATTAAAAACAGTTTTTTTTTCTAGAAAATTACTTAGAACCCCCAAACATTATACATTTTTTTCTAACACCCTAGAGAATAAAATGGCTGTCGTTACAAGTTAGCCCAATTTTTTTATATTGTGAAAGATAATGTAACGCCGAATAAATTGACACCCAACATGTTATGCTTCAAAATTGCGCCCGCTCATGGAATGGCGACAAACTTTTACCCTTAAAAATCTCCATAGGCGCAGTTAAAAAAATTTACAGGTTGCATCTTTTGAGTTACAGAGGAGGTCTGGGGCTAGAATTATTGCTCTCGCTCTACCGATCGTGGCAATACCTTACATGTGTGGTTTGAATACCATTTTCATATGCTGGCGCTACTCAAGTATGCGTTCGCTTCTGCATGCGACCTCGGCGGGACGGGGTGCGTTTAAGTTGGTTTTTTTTGCTTATTTCTTTTACTTTTTATTTTTCATTTTTACACTGTTCTTTAAAAAAAAAGTGTCACTTTTATTCCTATTACAAGGAATGGTCTGGAAGTGGTTAAATAACTTAATCACCTAAAAAAATTTTTTTGGTCTGCCACAGTCCCATAGGTGGGCGGGGGGGGGGGGGGACAGTTTGGACCACCTTTTAGTCTCAAAAGACATAGCTACTTCATCCCCCACTGCCTCTACCCACTAACTCATTCACTGCCTAGGACTTTGCATTTCAAAAACAAGATGGATGCAGTTCATGATGAGATCTCCATTGTCCAGATATTTCCTCTGTTTAATGTACCATGTCTACTGTCATTGTCTTGCTTTGTTCTATGCTATCTAACTTACATGTTTATTCTTTCATTCTCTACGGGCATCTTCCCCTCCTATCTAAAACATGCTCCCTCATACTTAAAAAGTCCTTGCTGGACACCAGCAGTTTAAACAACTTAATACCCATCCCATCCGCTTTCTCCCATTTACCTCCAAACATCTAGAAGGCCTAGTATACAACCAACTGAGCTGAAACCATAGTGATAACAACCTTCTTGACACCTCACTTGTCTCACTTTTCCTGCAACGCTCCTCAGAAACTGCCCTTCAAAAACACCTTCTAAAGCAACTCACTATCTGCTAAAACCAATGGCCACTACTCCCTACTAGTGGCTACTAGTGGCTGCTACTACTCCCTACTAGTGGCCACTACTACTACTAGTGGCCAAAAAGGCAATTTTACTGCCTTTTTGGCCACTAGAGCACGCGTAAAAAAAAAAAACTGCAGAGGTGATCAAATACCACCAAAAGAAAGCTCTATTTCTATTTGGGTAAAAAAGGACGTCAATTTTGTTTGGGTACAGTGGCGCACGACTGCACAATTGTCAATTAAAGCAACGCAGTGCCGAATCGCAAAAAATGGTCTGGTCATTGAGCAGCCAAAGCTTCCGGGGCTGAAGCGGTTAAAGAATGTCAGTACAGCATTTCATATTCCTGATATGTGCCTACTTCACCATGTACTTGTATGAAAAATATCCTGTTCTATTTGTATTGCTTCCTTTATGTGAAATACCTGGTGACCCTGCCAATACCTTTGCTTTCCTATTAAAAATTGACCACACTAGGCATAAGAGCACAGCATGGTTAATTTTTTGGCTGTGCTGGGAACTCAGTCTGCTCTCCTCCAATGATCAGACATGTGCTGACACACCCCTACCATGCATAGAAATTTACAGGGAAAACAGTGTGCTGCTAATTCTCCACTCCAGCTTTATAAGCCCTTTATGCAGCTGAGAACAGAGGGAATGTAATCACTTATAAAAAAAAATGAAAATAAAAGGTATTTATAATATATATATATATATATATATATATATATATATATATATATATATATATATATATATATATATATATATATATACATATATACAGCGCTTACCCCCGAAGGAGCGGCTAACTAATTGTTATATCCAAAATTCACGTTTACCACTCAACCCTCGGAGCCCATAGATTTAAAAGTCACAGTCCTTAATGCTTTTTCTTAATGCTTTATTCATCAACATAAACTGGGATGGGAGAAGGACTTTCTTTGAGATGCTCTTTGGTTGATTTCTGATCTTTTCCTTTGCTTCACTTGCAAAGACTCACAGCATTGCGGGAGACAGCAATTTAAAACTGGATGATTACTTTATCAGGGAAGAAGGAAGTCGATTTCTGACCCAGAATAAACGATAAGAGTCACTCTGAATGACCTCTTCCGCTTGACTGATTGGAATCCCGGGGCAATGCTGAACCCAAAGTCACAGGCCACAACCACCTGTCTTGCTGACTTATGTACCAAGATCCCTCAGCCTCTGGACAGTACCTCTCCCTTGGGATTTTCACTCACTTGCTCAATAGCCCGTGTGCTGCTCCTAAGCGATCGATCACCCAGTTCCCTTCCGCTTGACTCTACTTCTCCGGCAATGATTCCTAGTTCCTCTTCTCCTTTGTGGCCCATTCCCCTCCCCGCAGGGGTGGCCAACGAGATCAGCGACTACATGCTGTAAGATGTTGTCTGTTCCTCCATGAGGACCGGTTCCTCACCCTTCTCGCAAAGGTGAAGCTCCGTTGGCTTCCCGGAGGGGAAAAACCTCCACCTCCCCCTCCGGGAACCAGGCTGGCTCTCTCTCTCTTCAGAGCAGGACTGAACTCAATCTCCCCTGACACCACGTGACCCCCTTTTTATATAAGAGTCCTGGGCATTACCAAGAAAATCAATGATTGGTCGAGACTATCACATAAACTACCTGCCACTCAAATAGTAATTAACAACAACAGGCCTGCTGTAATAGCATAAGCCTGTCTAAATTCCAAATTTACCTGAAAGCTAGCAAAAAGGGTCACCTACCTAAAAGTAGGTGCCTGCTAAATATATATATATATATATATATATATATATATATATATATATATATATATATACATATATATACACAGTACCTTACAAAAATGAGTACACCCCTCACATTTTTGTAAATATTTTATTCTATCTTTTTATGTGACAACCCTGAAGAAATAACACTTTGCTACAATGTAAAGTAGTGAGTGCACAGCTTGTATAACAGTGTAAATTTGCTGTCCCCTCAAAATAACTCAACACACAGCCATTAATGTCTAAACCACTGGCAACAAAGTGAGTACACCTCTAAGTGAAAATGTCCAAACTGGTCCAAAAGTGTCAATATTTTGTGTGGCCACCATTATTTTCCAGCACTGCCTTAACCCTCTTGGGCATGGAGTTCACCAGAGCTTCACAGATTGCCACTGGAGTCCTCTTCCACTCCTCCATGATGACATAACAGAGCTGGTGGATGTTAGAGACCTTGCGCTCCTCCACCTTCCGTTTGAAGATGCCCCACAGATGCTCAATAGGGTTTAGGTCTGGAGACATGCTTGGCCAGTCCACCACCTTTACCCTCAGGTTCTTTAGCAAGGCAGTGGTGGTCTTGGAGGTGTGTTTGGGGTCATTATCATGTTGCAATACTGCCCTGCGGCCCAGTCTCTGAATGGAGGGGATCATGCTATGCTTCAGTATGTCACAGTACATGTTGGCGTTCAAGTTTCGCTCGATGAACTGTAGCTCCCCAATGCCGGCAGCACCCATGCAGCCCCAGACCATGGCACTTCCACCACCATGCTTGACTGTTTGCACTCCTCACCTGGTTGCCACCACACATGCTTGACACCATCTGAACCAAATACGTTTATCTTGGTCCATGGTTCTAGTAATCCATGTCCTTAGTCTGCTTGTCTTCAGCAAACTGTTTGTGGGCTTTCTTGTGCAAGATCTTTAGAAGAGTCTTCCTTCTGGGATGACAGCCATGCAGACCAATTTGATGCAGTGTGCGGCGTATGATCTGAGCACCCCCACCCCCCCCACCCTCACCTCTTCAACCTCTGCAGCAATGCTGGCAGCACTCATACTTCTATTTTCCCAAAGACAACCTCTGGAAATGACGCTGAGCACGTGCACTCAAGTTCTTTGGTGGACCATGGCGAGGCCTGTTCTGAGTGGAACCTGTCCTGTTAAACTGCTTTATGGTCTTGGCCACTGTGCTGCACCTCAGTTTCAGGGTCTTGGCAATCTTCTTATAGCCTAGGCCATCTTTATGTAGAGCAACAATTCTTTTTTTCAGATCCTCAGAGAGTTCTTTGCCATGAGGTGCCATGTTGAACTTCCAGTGACCAGTATGAGAGAGTGAGAGCGATAACACCAAATTTAACATACCTGCTCCCCATTTGCACCTGAGACCTTGTAACACTAATGAGTCACATGACACCGGGGAGGGAAAATGGCTAATTGGGCCAAATTTGGACATTTTCACTTAGGGGTGTACTCACTTTTGTTGCCAGCGGTTTAGACATTAATGGCTGTGTGTTGAGTTATTTTGAGGGGACAGCAAATTTAAACTGTAATGCCGCGTACACACGATTGCAATTTCGGCCCGCAAAAGACCGATAAGAGTTTTTCATCTGAAAATACGACCGTGTGTATGCTCCATCAGACTTTTGCTGGCCGAATTCCAGCCAGCAAAAGATTAAGAGCATGTTCTTAATTTTTTAGTCGGGAAAAGTTCCTATCCAAAAATGCGATCGTCTGTGGCAATTCTGACGTGCAAAATTTTACGCATGCTCGGAAACAATTTGACGCATGCTCGGAAGCATTGAACTTCATTTTCTCGGTTTGTCGTAGTGCTGTACGTCCCTGCCTTCTTGACGGTCGTAAGTTCAGCAAACTTTTGTGTGACCGCGTGTATGCAAGGCAAACTTGAGCGGAATCCAGTCGGAAAAGCCGTCATATCTTTTTCCGACAAGAAGTACGATCATGTGTACGCGGCATTATACAAGCTGTACACTCACTACTTTACATTGTAGCAAAGTGTCATTTCTTCAGTGTTGTCACATGAAAAGATAGAATAAAATATTTACAAAAATGTGAGGGGTGTACTCGCTTTTGTGAGATACTGTACATAAATTGTACATAAATGTTTTGCCTTTCATTTCTATGTTAAGCTAAATGGGTTGTTTTTCAAGGTGAGGGTTCACATATACTGTTATTCTGATTATTCATTACAATACTTGATTTTATCTAACAGACCTGATGTAGTTCTAAACTATGAGGCTAAAACCTTAATTTAAAAAAGTACAAAGTTGCAGGCAATTAATATGCACCTGTCTAGTGTTATTCTGCCATATAAGAATAGATCCAAAGTAGAAAGGTGCATGCTTAGTAAGAATATGCTACTGATTTCAAAATCTTTAAGTTAACACTGTCATATGACATCCAGTCTGAAGGACAAAAGGCCCATCCGGCCATCAATCTGCTATAGGTCGGGTGGGCCTTTCGTTCTTCGGGCTGGACATCATATGATGTCCTTTCAGAAGGTGCCACTCGTGACAGATGGGCGCGATCTGTCATCGGCCATGTCCATCGGACCCAGCCAATGACTGATTGCCTTACTGGCTCGCTGCCAGGACCATGTGACCGCTGTGACCACAGATCACAGCCCATCTGTACCATGTGTTTAGCTCTGGCCAATCACAGCTAATCACAACAAAACAAATGTAATTAATCAATTTCATTCAGTAAAATGCTTGCTTATAGCAATGGAATTCACTGCTATAAGCAATCATAATGTGTAAAAAAAAATCCTGATCACTTCCCCAGAGTAGTACAGTGTCGCTATTGTAACATTACATTGCCTTTATTAGAATGCATTAAGATAAAAAAACCTTCTGCCTTTACAACCACTTTAAGCTTTACAACCACTTTCAGTTATGAATGAACATAGGAGTGATCAGTGCTGATCAGTCTCATGTTTATTCAAAAAAGTGAAGGGTTTGGTAAACATGAGACACATTTAGTGACCCCCATCCCTGCTCTCCATCATGAACATTTGATCCTATTTCCCACTGTTTGCTGCCAAGTTACTTGTCATACCGGCTGCGTGCCTGCAATCTACTCCAATTTGTGTCTCCACCACAACCCACTGCCTCTGCAGCAGCAGCAGCGACCTATCCATTAGGGGTGCATGGGCACCGCCCCCTATCTGTGCGTCCGGCCCCCTGATCTACATGCAGGGCGCTGGACGCATGGATTCCAGTGGAAGGGGTATTTTTTTTGAAGCCTGTGATCATAACCAGAGACTTAAAAAAAACCCAATATACTTCAAAAAAGCCAGTTGTGTGACAATAGCAAATAGATATTCACTATTTTTCACATTCGCGATAGCGAATGGATATTCACTATCGCCACACTGATCCTCCTCCTGGCCAATCGGAAAGTGGGTCCATGGACCCATCACCCGATTGGCTGAAAGGGCAGGCAATCCTATTGGATTCAAAAACATGTAAAAAATCACCTAGGCAGACCGATAATTGATTAGTGCACGGGGTAGTTCAAAATCAGAACCATATTCCTACTCTGAGGCCCCCGCCTCAATTAACAGGTTTGGTTCCTTAAGGTCATGCATAAAAATGAAAAAAATGGGGATTAGAGATCACCAAGGAATCTTATAAAGGAACACCATGGACTTAAAAAATCAACTTTATTGAATATGGTTAAAATTAGTGTAAGAATTAGTGCAAAAACTACCACTGATGCAAACATTGAAAATGACAACGTTGTCAAAAAACTCAGAGACCTGCCGGCACTACACCTCATACAACCACCACATTCAGTCCACACTGCAATAAGTCTATGGGTATATATACACAGGCTCTTCCACAGTCAGTGGGATATGAAAAGATAAGATTATTCAAATGGTAAAGCCACTCATTCCACAGAGACCAAAACCCTGGGAATCTTCCAATCAAAGGGTTGTAGCAATCCACATAGAATGCCGCTGAGGCTGAATGTACAATTAAACCGCAATGAGGGTAATACAGGCTGGATGGGGTAATAAGGGCGGGATGGAAATAGGAGTAGCTGGCTGTATCTTGGATAGGGTCTATGGATAAACAGCAGAACCAGTCACATGAAGTGGTATAAGTCAACCCCATAACAGGAGATTCACAGCCAGATGTCGCTGGACATATATAGACTGGTGAGGATTCAAAACACAAGTCCCATATAGCATTCACTGGGAAGCATCAGTATGCTCACCACCTCATGTCTCACAGAAGGGGGGGGGGGTTGTTGCAAATCCACATGCTGTGTGCAGTCCGTGCTTGCCAGCTCCTATTTCATAGTTCAATAGCCCGGAGAGACTGAAGTCCTGCAAAACCAGCCTGCTTCCCCAATAGTTGGGTGGGGTAGGAAGGTGGATCAGGCAGGATCACCAGAGTTACGTGGTGACATCACCTATTGGATGCCTAGGAGGAAGAGGGAGGAGTCGCACGACGGAAGCCGCTGTGATGCAGAAGAGGAAGAGAGGACACAGGAGCCACTGTCCGCCACCCGTAGGAGCCTGCAACCCGCCCGCTGCCCGT
Source organism: Lithobates septentrionalis (assembly GCA_037952835.1). NCBI lineage: Eukaryota > Metazoa > Chordata > Amphibia > Anura > Ranidae > Lithobates > Lithobates septentrionalis. The sequence continues at coordinate 627,557 of JBBDGP010002148.1, forward strand.
AGGAGCCCACAACCCGCCCACTGTCCATAGGAGTCCACAACCTAGATGGGGTAAGTGCCGGGTTACCACCAACCGACCAACCGGGGGGGTGGTTGTTTGCCTCCCCCCCAAAAAAAACACCATCCGCCACTGCTCTGCAGGCAGGGTATGTTGCAGGGAATGCCAAAAATCTGACTTGTATCCTAGTGTAGACTTCTTGAAAAGTCAATGAGCCAATCACAGAAGCAGGAAATTAAGTTTCTGAGGGGTGTTCTGTACTCATTATGTGTACAGAATACCTCCAAGTAGCCATATTGCATTGCATTTTACAGAAAATTACAGCGGCTGCAGATTGAAAAGGAACATTGATTTTTAATATTCAATTACAATATGACTTGTGTCGCAACTGTATATGCTATATTTTTTTTTTCCTATTTTTTTTTCCCATGACAGTGGAGTTACCCTTTAAAATTCCTAGGGTCTGATTTATCTTAGCTTATGTATACTTATCTTAACTATATATAGATATATCTATATATCTATATCTATATATCGATAGATAGATATATGTATGGATATCGAGAGATAGAGATAGAGATCGAGATATTAGGAATGAGCTGCTGGTTTGGTCCGAACCCAGATTCAGGCTGAATTTAGCTTCTTCTGAGGTTTGGCAAATGGCTGAGTTGAACCTTTGGTTGCAGTATTATTACCGCTGCTAAATGTGACAGCTTCCCCTCTGTAGACAGTGTGTATGTCTGACTTAGGTTTCCTATACACACATAGGGTGAAGGGCTCCAGGGTTTATGGTTTGGAGACAGCAAACATTTTGCTTTCTCAGAATCTTAACAAGACCCATGATTGGTTCTAGAATCCCAAGGATTTGTAAAGCTTTGGGTGGGATAAAGCCTCCTTTTCTAGGTCCACATCTTGTCTGATAGCCAGAGCTCATTAATAGTCTCAGCTGCCCACAGCCCTTTATATAGCTGTGCTGACTGATAATCAGGGCTCTTTGTCTCTTGTTGTCTCTGCTGTGAGCCTACTACTGGGCAAGATAGTTGAGTGCTGACTAAAAAGTGCTGCCCGTTTTTTTGAATAACACATTAGGGGGTTAGAAGCTGACCGGAGTTTAGTTAATGGCTCAGATGAGCAAATATTTTATTTTTTCTATGCTATGAACTTGCTGTACAAGGCACTCCTGCGTTGAGAATTGTGTTTGTTTCTTCCTTGCTGAATAAAAGTGCAGGGCAAACCTGCTCGGACTGTTCTTGGCTGTCCCTACCTCGTGCATGGTTTAACACTGCCTATACCAATTGAGCATGCCTCCCTTACAATGTATATACAACACTGTGTTTTTAAAAAAATGAAGATTGGTTAATACTACATAAAATATAACATTTGCAAAACTTTCATACCCTGCCAATCAGTTCATAGTTTATCCAAGATTCTAATTGAAATAAGCGTGCCCAAGCTTCGTGCAATTCTTTTTTTCTGCTTTCTCATCATCTTGGTAAATGTTTTGTATGTTTATGCTTTTAGCTTGTTTAAAAAATCAGTGAAGACTTTAAAGGATTTCCCATCATTCATTATTGACCATGTAAAAAGCCAGAATGAAACTACTGAACCATTAATATTAATGCAGAACTGGATTTTTAAAGGTAAGGCATACAAATGCATTCAGGCTGCTGCAAGCTTTTGAATTTATTTAAACAGAATTATGCAATATTTTACAAATCATGTGAACAATTTTTAGAGATACTATAGAGATGTTTATATATATATATATATATATATATATATATATATATATATATATATATATACACAGTATCTTACAAAAGTGAGTACACCCCTCACATTTTTGTAAATATTTTATTATATCTTTTCATGTGACAACACTGAAGAAATTACACTTTGCTACAATGTAAATTAGTAAGTGTACAGTTTGTATGACAGTGTCAATTTGCTGCCCCCTCAAAATAACTCAACACAGCCATTAATGTCTAAACTGCTGTCAACAAAAGAGAGTACACCCCGAAGTGAAAATGTCCAGATTGGGCCCAAAGTGTCATTATTTTGTGTGCCCACTATTATTTTCCAGCTACAGCTTCACAGGTTGCCATTGGAGTCCTCTTCCACTCCTCCATGACAACATCATGGAGCTGGTGGATGTTAGAGACCTTGCACTCCTCCACCTTCCATTTGAGGATGCCCCACAGATGCTCAATAGGGTTTAGGCCTGGAGACATGCTTGGCCAGTCCATCACCTTTACCCTCAGCTTCTTTAGCAAGGCAGTGGTCACCTTGGAGGTGTGTTTGGGGTCGTTATCAGGTTGGAATACTGCCCTGAGGCCCAGTCCCTGAAGGGAGTGGGATCATGCTCTGCTTCAGTATGTCACAGTACACGTTGGCATTCATGAATCCCTCAATGAACTGTAATTTCCCAGTGGCGATAGCACTCATACAGTCCCAGACCATGACACTTCCACCACCATGCTTGACTGTAGGCAAGACACACTTGTCTTTGTACTCCTCACCTGGTTGCCGCCACACACACTTGACGCAATCTGAACCAAATAAGTTTATCTTGGTCTCATCAGACTACAGGACATGGTTCCAGTAATCCATGTCCATAGTCTGCTTGTCTTCAGCAAACTGTTTGCGGGCTTTCTTGTGCATCATCTTTAGAAGAGGCTTCCTTCTGGGACGCCAGCCATGCAGACCAATTTGAAGCAGTATGCGGCGTATGGTCTGAGCACTGACAGGCTGACGCCCCAACCCTTCAATCTCTGCAGAAATGCTGGCAGCACTCATACACCTATTTCCCAAAGACAACCTCTGGATATGACGCTGGCCACGACGAGGCCTGTTCTGAGTGGAACCTGTCCTATTAACTGCTTCAGCCCCAGAAGATTTTACCCCCTTTCTGACCAGAGCACTTTTTGCGATTCGGCACTGCATCGCTTTAACTGTCAATTGCACGGTCGTGCAACATTGCACCCAAACAAAATTGAAGTCCATTTTTTCCCACAAATAGAGCTTTCTTTTGGTGGTATTTGATCACCTCTGCACTTTTTATTTTTTGCGCTATAAACAAAAAAAGAGCGGCAATTTTGAAAAAAATGCAATATTTTTTACTTTTTGCTATATTAAATATCCCCCAAAAATATATAAATTTTTTTTTTCCTCAGTTTAGGCCAATATGTATTCTTCTACATATTTTTGGTAAAAAAAACGCAATAAGCGTATATTGATTGGTCTGTGCAAAAGTTATAGCGTCTACAAAATAGGGGATAGTTTTATGGCATTTTTATTATTAATTCTTTTTTTTACTAGTAATGGCGGCGATCTGTGATTTTTATCGCGACTGCGGCATTATGGCGGACACGTTGGCCAATTTTGACACATTTTTGGGACCATTGGCATTTATACAGCGATCAATGTTATAAAAATGCATTGATTACTGTAAAAATGTCACTGGCAGGGAAGAGGTTAACACTAGGGGGCAATCAAGGGCTTAATTGTGTTCCCTAGTGTGTGTTCTAACTGAAGGGGGAGGGGACTGTGTAGGGGAGATGACAGATTGCTGTTCATACTCTGTATGAACAGATGATCTGTCTGTTCTCCCCTCAGAGAATCAGAAACTGTGTGTTTACACACACATATCCCGGTTCTCGGTGTGCCCGAGCAATCACGGGAGCCCAACGGGGATTGTGACCGCCGGGCACTCACATTGGCTCCGTGGGCGAGCAGGGGGTGGTGCGCGACCCTAGTGGCCAAATCAGGAAGCAACGTAACATAATGGCGATTCGCGCAACTGAGCCATGTTGCCACAGTAGAACTGTGGCGGCTGGTCGGCAAGCGGTTAAACTGCTGTATGGTCTTGGCCACTGTGCTGCAGTTCAGTTTCAGGGTCTTGGCAATCTTCTTATAGCCTAGGCCATCTTTAGAGAGTTTCTTTAGAGAGTTTTTTGCCATGAGGTGCCATGTTCAACTTCCAGTGATCAGTATGAGAGCGTGAGAGCGATAACACCAAACACACTTGCTCCCCATTCACACCTGAGACCTTGTAACTCTAAAATGACTAATTGAGCCCAATTTTTACTTAGGGGTGTACTCACTTTTGTTGCCAGCGGTTTAGACATTAATGACTGTGTGTTCAGTTATTTTGAGGGGACAGCACATTTACACTGTTATACAAGTTGTACACTCATTACTTTACATTATAGCAAAGTGTAAATTTCTTAAGTGTTGTCACATGAAAAGATATAAAATATTCACAAAAATGTGAGGGGTGTATTCACTTTTATGAGATACTGTATATACAGTATAAATGTAAAGAGGTAAGGATCACTGCTAGTTCCAACCAGCCCAGGTGAATAAACAATAAACAGCAGCCTAATGCCCCGTACACACGGTCGGACTTTCTATACTACTTGGTCCGGCACACTTTCTGATGGACTTTGTCCGCCAGGTGCGCCGGACTTTAAAACGGACGGACTTGCCCACACACGACCGGACTTTGCGGCGGGCTAAGTCCGCCCGTCTTTCCGACGGACTTTCGCCAGAGTTACGGCGGACTTTCAGAATGAACGGACTTGCCCACACACGGACAAGTCCGTTCATTTTGAACGTGACTCAGGTGCGACGGGACTAGAAAAAGAAGTCAATCTTGCCGCTTTTATCGGCAAGATTGACACCTTGCGAGCCCCGAAAAAACGGCGTGGGGTCCCCCCTAAAGTCCATACCAGACCCCGATCCGAGCACGCAGCCTGGCCGGTCAGGAAAGGGGGTGGGGACAAGCGAGCGCCCCCCCCTTTTGAACCGTACCAGGCCGCATGCCCTCAACATGGGGGGGTGGATGCATGGTCAACATCACCCAGTGACCACGCCCCCTAAAACGTCACAGTCCCAGCATGCCCAGGGACTGTGACATCAAAAGGGGCGGGGTCTCCGCCTATATAAGTCACAACGGAACCCTCAGAGAGCAGTCCAGCCGGAGAGAGCGTCGTGCCGATATCTGGAGACCAGAAGACCAGAAGCCCAGAAGACAAGAAGCCCAGAAGTCCGGACCTCTGCTGGCAAGAAAGCTACCTAAAGACAGCGGAGGAGCCGGCCGAAGAACTGGAACACTGGGAGAAGAGAGCGGAGAAGAACCAACCGGACGCCGGGAGAAGATGAACCGGAGGGACCCCCGAAGCCGGAAGAAGACCCCCGAAGCCGGAGGAAGATCCCCCCCTGGAGCTGTTTAATAAAATATTTTAAAAACCTGTGCAGTGTTTTATTTACACTTTTTCCCTGGGTGAATGGGTAGGGGTACCATGTACCCCATACTCATTCACATAGGGTGGGGGGGCCGGGATATGGGGGCCCTCTTATTATAGGGGGCTCCCGGATTCCGATAAGCCCCCCGCCCACAGACCCCGACAACCAACGGCCAGGGTTGTCGGGAAGAGGCCCTTGTCCTCATCAATATGGGGACAAGGTGCTTTGGGGGAGGGGGGCCCCGCAGGGTGCCCCCCTCCCCCAAAGCATCCACTCCCCCATGTTGAGGGCATGCGGCCTGGTACGGTTCAGGAGGGGCGTCCCCACCCCCTTTCCTGACCGGCTAGGCTGCGTGCTCGGATCGGGGTCTGGTATGGATTTTAGGGGGACCCCACGCCGTTTTTTTGGTGTAGGGGGGTTACCTTTATAATCCATACCAGACCTAAGGACCTGGTATGCTCCGCGCTCGCCGCAATACCCTGCCCTCGCGTCGTATCTGGTCCGCCGGACCAGCATACACACGAGCGGGCTTTCCGTCGGACCAGCACACAGACGAGCGGACTTTCCGCCCGAAACTGAGTCAGACGGAAAGATTTAAAACTTGTTTCAAATCTAGGACCGGCGGGCTTTTGGGAAAAAGTCCGCCGGAAAAGTCCGCCGGAGCCCACACACGGGCGGATTGTCCGGCAGACTCTGGTCCGCCGGACCAAGTATGCCGGAAAGTCCGACCGTGTGTACGGAGCATTAGCCTACATGTCTTCCCCAAACCACACAACCTGATACATTTTGAGCCACCTGCCGGGCCTAATGATATGGACCTGGGCTAGTTGGGAGTAGCGGCGATCCTTTCCTCTTTACATTTACTAACCCCCGGATTAGTATTATGCCGCATACACACGGTCGGACTTTTCGGCTACAAAAGTCCGACAGCCTGTCCGACAGACTTTCGACGGTCTTTTGTCAGACTTTTGGCGGACTTGCGGCAGACTTTTTTACGAACGGACTTGCCTACATACGATCACACAAAAGTCCGACGGATTCGTACGTGATGACGTACACCGGACTGAAGTAAGGAAGTTGATAGCCAGTAGCCAATAGCTGCCCTAACGTGGGTTTTTGTCCGTCGGACTAGCACACAGACGAGCGGATTTCTGGGTCCGGCGTAGTTACGACGTAAAGATTTGAAGCATGTTTCAAATCTAAAGTCCGTCAGATTTGCGGCTGGAAAAGTCCGCTGAAAGTCCGCTGAAAGTCCGGGGAAGCCCACACACGATCGGATTGTCTGCCAGCTTTAGTCCGTCGGCGTCCGTCGGACTTTTGTAGACGAAAAGTCCGACCATGTGTACGCGGCATTAGACCTCATGTCCTGGGACACAGCGATATGCTCTTACCTCTACTTTGAGAGGTGCCAAAAGCAATCAAACAGGTCGCAATATATATGTAAACTTACAGTACATAGGATGCAAACATCAATAAACATGCTGATGGGCAGGTGATGTCATTGACCAGATGTTTGCTTCTTACTGCCCTATAAGAAATGTGAGCACAATCATTTAGTTGTTTTATGTACTAGAAATATTTAGGCTTAAAAAATATATTAATATGGAAGAAAATAAAGAAAAAAATTACCGTGTACAGACCAAAAACTATTCTAAGTTACAAAAATACTTTATCAGACAATTGTTTTAAGCCAATATTTTTAGCCCATAAAAACATTTAAAATAGGTAAATGGACCACTTTAAAAAGTCCCTAATTAAAAATTTGCAATAAAAAAGGTGAGAATGTTAATGAACTTTAATTTTTGTTTCCTGTTAGAAATGAAGATAAACAGATCATCATGCTTTTCTTTGTCAGCACTTTTTATTTATTTTTTACAATTAAATATACAAGCATGTTTTCTCAGGGTTAGTACAAACTTCACAATATACATAGAAATGCACGTAAGACATAAATTTACCACTTCCATTCCGGGCCAATTCTGACACTTTGCTCCTATAGAAATCTACTTTTTTGCTAGAAAATTACTTAGAACTTCCAAACACTATAGATATTTTTTATCTTATTTTTTATATAGAATAAAATGGAGGTTGTTGCAATTTTTTATGTCACGCGGAATTTGCGCAGCAGTTTTTCAAACGCAATTAAAAAAAAAAATCACTCATGAATGAAAAAAAAAAGGAAACACTAAAGTTAGCCCAACTTTTTTGTATAATGTGAAAGACCTAGAAAATAGATACCTAACATGTCATGCTTTAAAATTTCATCTGCCCTTAAAATTCTCCATAGGGACGCTTTAAATGCCTTTACAGGTTACCAGTTTAGAGTTGCACAGGAGTTCTGGTGCTAGAATTATTGCTCTTGCTCTGACGTTTGCGACCTCACATATTGCAGTGTGGGAGTAACGTATGCGTTTACATTTGCGCCTAAGCATGGTGGGATAGGATGCTTTTAAAAAAAAACATATTATTTATTTTGTACAATTTTTTTTATTTTTTTGGGGATTAACTTTATAGCTATCACAAGGGATGAACAACATCCCTTGTGCCACATGGGCTGTAACAGTTCCTCTTTATGGAGAGATCTGGAGTCTATTAGAACCCAAATCTCTCCTGAAGTCTCCTATGCAGCCGATCAGACACAGATGGGTCTGATCAGCTGCTTTTCTGGCCACTAACGGCCAGGTAAACAAAGAGGCAGAACCAGAAGTGATGAACTACTTGTTGCTCCTGGTTTTTGGGATTACAGAGAGAGAGGAACAACGTCAGTTCTGCTCTCTGTGTTCAGGGCCCCCTTACACCACCCGTAGAAGTGATCAAGTGTCTAATTAGTAACTCAGATTACTTTTGCCTGAAAGGGTGTCGCCAGCTGAAAAGATACATACCAGGAGGATGCCTGTAGGTGCAGGCATCATCCCGGTATAACCACTGAAACCCAAGTGCTTAAACTACAGTTAGGTCCATATATATTTGGACACAGGCACAATTTAGTTTTTTCAGGTATTTAGCAAAAAATATTAAAGGTATAGTTATATAATGGATATGGGCTGAAAGTGCACACTCTCAGGCTTAATTTGAGGGTATGTACATCCAAAGCCAAGAAAGGGTTTAGGAATTACAGTTCTTAAAAATAGCCATCCCCTTTTTTATGGGACCAAAAGTAATTGGACAATTGGATCAAAAGCTGTTTTATGGCCAGCTGTGGGCTACTCCTCCATTATTTCTTCATCAGTTAAGCAGATAAAAGTTCTGGAATTGAATCTAAGTGTGGTATTTGCATTTGGAATCTATTGCTGTGAACCTACATCATGCGTTCAAAGAAGCTGTCCATGCAAGTGAAACAGGCCATTGTAAGGCTTCAAGATTGAAACCACAAATTGAAACCATTCCTTTAGAGAGATAGCAGCAACATTGGGAGTGGCCAAATAAACAGTTTAGCACATTCTGAGGAAAGAAGAATGCACTAGTGAGCTCAGCAACATAAAAAGGCATGGATGTCCACAGAAGAAAACAGTGGTGGATGACAGCAGGATCTTCTCTATGGTAAAGAAAAGCTCATTCACAACATCCAGACAAGTGAAGGGCACTCTCCAGGAGGTGGGCGTATAATTGCCAAAGTCTACAATCAAGAAAAAACTTCATGAGAGCAAATACAGATGGTTCACCACAAGGTGCAAACCATTCATAATCCTGAAGAATAGAAAAGCCAGATTATACTTTGCCAAAAAACGTCTAAAAAAACCAGACCAGTACTGAAAAAGCATTCTTTGGATGGATGAAACTAAGATTAATCTGTACCAGAATGACGGGAAGAAAAAGTGTGGAGAAGGCTTGGAACAGCTCATGATCCAAAGCACACAATGTCATCTGTGATTACATGGTGGAGTTTGCAGTGTGAGGGCATGGGCATGCATGGCTTCCAATGACACTGGTTCATTGTTTTTTTTTGATGATGTGGGAGAAGACAGAAGCAGCCGGATGAATTCTGCAGTGTTTAGAGATATACTGTCAGCCCAGATTCAACCAAGCAGCAAAGTTCATTGGACGGCGCTTCACAGTGCAGATGGACAATGATCCAAAACGCACTGCAAAAGCAACCCAGGAACTTTTAAAGGAAAATGAGTGGAATATTCTGCAATGGCCGAGTCAATCACCTGATCTCAACCCAATTGAGTATGTATTTCACTTGCGGAAGGCAAAGCTAAAAGCAGAAAGACCCACAAAGAACAACTGAAGACAGCTGCAGTTAAAGCCTGGTAAAGCACCAGAAAGGAGGAAACCCAGTCTTTGGTAATGTCCATGGGTTTCCGGATTTCAGGCAATCATTGCCAGTAAAGGATTCTTAATAAAATATTAAAAATGAACATTTTATTTATGACTATATTCATTTGTCCAATTACATTTGAGCCCCTGAAAATGGAGGGACTGTGTATAAAAATGGTTGCAGTTCCTAAAATTTGTACTTGATATTTATGTTCAACCCCTTGAATTAAAGCTGAAAGTCTGCACTCTAATTTTATTCTGGTGGCATACAGAGCCAAAAATATAAAAATTGTGCTTCTGTCCAAATATATATGGACCTAACTGTATATTTTCCATGTACAGTATATTACTAATGAATCATATGTGATAATAAAACCTTGTTCTGAACTTGGTATAAGTGCTGACCCACTTTATAACCTTAAAGAAAAACACTTGTAACTGGACAAATATTTAAACAATATGTTAAAATGTCACGTACCTGGGTGTCTTTGAATCTGGATTTTCCTGGTCCCACAGCTGCAGTCTTACCTGTTGTGCCATGGAGGGGGTCTGGAGTTATTGTAATGTACTCCCAGCTTGATGCATTGCCTTGGACTCACTAGCCCCACCAGCTGCCAGCTGCGGACAATGTACAATTAAGCAGTCCATAAATAGCAGCACTTCCTGTTACTCAGTTCCTGTTTGTTTGGACCTGCTCCCTGGGTGTATTGATAGTTCTGTGATTTTGACTATTGTGTATTGAACCTCTGCCTGAATTCTTGACCACTCTCCAGCCTGCTGATTTGGTACTTCACCTCCAGTTCGTGTATGACCTCCGCCTGCCTGACCATTATTTCGATTTTGTACCATTTTGACTGCCCTGTTGCTGACTTGACCTGCCTGACTACGTTTTCGTCTGAATACTCAGCATACAAGCTCCACTTCGGACACTACCTACCACAAGTACCTTACAGATGGGTTGGGATGGGACAGAATCACTCAAAAGAGAGAAAAAAGGAAAGAAGGCCCAAGTCAAGTATGTTTGTTGTCTCATCTATTAGTTGTACCTCGGGTTCTATATCATAATTTCTTTATGCTCCACCTAAAATATATTGTAACCATCGGTCATATATCTTTTTTATAGGGTTTTACCTTATCATTTAGTTAGCAGATACTATTTCATTTATCATAATCCATTATAACTTTGAATTAACAAAGTCTAAGGGGATGGCTGACAATTTACATGATATAGAAATTGTTTTTTTTGCGGCTATAAAAATAAAAGCAGTTTTCTTTTTAGAATGTGCAGATACCTCCTCCACAGCTTTGTTTATTAATGGGGATTTTTAGAGATTGATTTGCTTGATAGAGTATATAAAATTGCATGTGTAAATCCAAAAGCTTTTCACTTTTGGGCATGTCCACCAGAAATACAACAATGTTAATTTCTGATCACAACCCCTCGAACATGCCAAGGAAGCCCCTGGGATATATTTAGCTAATCTCACTGGGACCATATAAAATCGCTGTAGTGCTTTAACATTTGCGCTAATGATTAAGCTATTTATGTAGTATTTAGCAAGAAGTATCAATTATTACCATTTAACCACTTAAGGACCGGAGCATTATGCTGCTTAAGGACCAGAGGACTTTTTCCAATTTGGCACTGCGTCGCTTTAACTGCTAATTGTGCGGTCATGCAATGCTGTACCCAAACAAAATTTGCGTCCTTTTCTTCCCACAAATAGAGCTTTCTTTTGATGGTATTTGATCACCTCTTCCGTTTTTATTTTTTGCGCTATAAACGGAAAAAGACCGAAAATTTGGAAAAAAAATGATATTTTCTAATTTTTGTTATAAAAAAAATCCAATAAACTCAATTTTAGTCATACATTTAGGCCAAAATGTATTTGGCCACATGTCTTTGGTAAAAAAATGTCAATAAGCGTATATTTATTGGTTTGTGCAAAAGTTATAGCGTCTACAAACTAGGGTACATTTTCTGGAATTTACACAGCTTTTAGTTTATGACTGCCTATGTCATTTCTTGAGGTGCTAAAATGGCAGGGCAGTACAAAACCCCCCCAAATGACCCCATTTTGGAAAGTAGACACCCCAAGGAAATTGCTGAGAGGCATGTTGAGCCCATTGAATATTTTTTTTTTTTTGTCCCAAGTGATTGAATAATGACAAAAAAAAGTTGTCACTAAATGATATATTGCTCACACAGGCCATGGGCATATGTGGAATTGCACCCCAAAATACATTTAGCTGCTTCTCCTGAGTATGGGGATACCACATGTGTGGGACTTTTTGGGAGCCTAGCTGCGTACGGGGCCCCGAAAACTAATCACCGCCTTCAGGATTTCTAAGGGTGTAAATTTTTGATTTCACTCTTCACTGCCTATCACAGTTTCGGAGGCCATGGAATGCCCAGGTGGCACAAAACACCCCAAATGACCCCATTTTGGAAAGTAGACACCCCAAGCTATTTGCTGAGAGGCATGGTGAGTATTTTGCAGCTCTCATTTGTTTTTGAAAATGAAGAAAGACAAGAAAAAACATTTTTTTTTCTTTTTTTTTAATTTTTAAAACTTTGTGACAAAAAGTGAGGTCTGCAAAATACTCACTATACCTCTCAGCAAATATCTTGGGGTGTCTACTTTCCAAAATGGGGTCATGTGGGGGGTTTGTGCCACCTGGGCATTCCATGGCCTCCGAAACTGTGATAGGCAGTGAAGAGTGAAATCAAAAATTTACGCCCTTAGAAAGCCTGAAGGCGGTGCTTGGTTTTCGGGGTCCCGTACGCGGCTAGGCCCCCAAAAAGTCTCACACATGTGGTATCCCCATACTCAGGAGAAGCAAAAGAATTTATTTTGGGGTGTGATTTCACATATTCCCATGGCATGTTTGAGCAATATATCATTTAGTGACAACTTTGTGCAAAAAAGAAAAAAAAAATTGTCTCTTTCCCGCAACTTGTGTCACAATATAAAATATTCCATGGACTCAACATGACTCTCAGCAAATAGCTTGGGGTGTCTACTTTCCAAAATGGGGTCATTTGTGGGGGTTTTGAACTGTCCTGGCATTTTATGCACAACATTTAGAAGCTTATGTCACACATTACCCACTCTTCTAACCACTTGAAGACAAAGCTCCTTCTGACACTTTTTGTTTACATGAAAAAATTATTTTTTTTGCAAGAAAATTACTTTGAACCCCCAAACATTATATATTTTTTTAAAGCAAATGCCCTAAAGATTAAAATGGTGGGTGTTTAATTTTTTTTTTCACACAGTATTTGCGCAGCGATTTTTCAAACGCATTTTTTGGGGAAAAAACACACTTTTTTAAATTTTAATGCACTAAAACACACTATATTGCCCAAATGTTTGATGAAATAAAAAAGATGATCTTAGGCCGAGTACATGGATACCAAACATGACATGCTTTAAAATTACGCACAAACGTGCAGTGGCAACAAAATAAAGCTAAAATTACTGCCCTCGATCTGACCTTCGCGGTGATACCTCACATGCATGGTGCAATTTCTGTTTACATTTGACGACAGACCGCCGCTTGCGTTCGCCTTAGCGCGAGAGCAGGGGGCGACAGGGGTGCTTTTTTTTTTTTTTCTTTATTATTTTTTTGCTTTTTTATCTTATTTTTAAACTGTTCCTTTCATATTTTTTTTTAAATCATTTTTATTGTTATCTCAGGGAATGTAAATATCCCCTATGATAGCAATAGGTAGTGGCAGGTACTCTTTTTTGAAAAAATTGGGGTCTATTAGACCCTAGATATCTCCTCTGCCCTCAAAGCATCTGACCACACCAAGATTGGTGTGATAAAATGCTTTCCCAATTTTCCAATGGCGCTGTTTACATCCGACGAAATCTAAGTCATAGAATGCTCATAGCTTCCGGTTTCTTAGGCCATAGAGATGTTTGGAGCCACTCTGGTCTCTGATCAGCTCTATGGTCAACTGGCTGAATCACCGGCTGCATTCTCAGGTTCCCTGTTGAGACAGGAGAGCCAGAGAAAAACACGGAAGACGGTGGGGGGGGGCATTCCCTCCCCACTGCTTGTAAAAGCAGTCTAGAGGCTAATTAGCTGCTAGGATTGCTTTTACATGAAAGCCGACCGCTGGCTGAAAAGAATGATACCAAGATGATACCTGAACCTGCAGGCATCATTCTGGTATAACCACTCAAAGTCGTGAATGGCGTACCTGAAGACAAAAAAATGGTTAACAATAAAACACAGTAAACGGTAAAGTATAAAAAATTGCATACCTGAAAAGCAAACATGATAAAACATAATAACAATAAAACATTGCAGAATAGAATACAGTAAAAAAGAGCAGAACAATAGAGAGAGAATAGAGAGAGAGAGAACAATAAAACGACAACTATTATTTTTTATTTTATATTTTTTTTGTGTTTTTTTTTACACTGTTTTTGTAACTGTAACTTTTATAACGGTAACCGGTTCCAGGTTCGGGTCTCTCAAAATGCGATGGCATCTTGGGAGACCCTGTGAAAGTGTGTCCTAGTCTGTGCAGTGCTGTACCCTACGCTAATACTCAACTAGTGAATGGTAGCGTTCAAAACATTCACCGATGCAAAGACCAGGATTGTCAGGACAGGAGGGACAATAATAGCGGGTGTCACGCCTATATCTGCGCTTGCTGCAGACACAACATCTTTTTTGGGGGTTCGTTGGGTAGGGGTACTCGGGAGGACATAAAGAAAATGCCTCTCATGCAGCCAACTGCATTTGGTTGGGGATGTGAATGGGGGAAGTACAGGCGCTGCAGAAGTGGTGGGTTCCCAATTAGGATTGGCGAATGCAGAAGGAAGGGCACTATGGGCACGACGGGCCTGTGTTTGTCTTCTTCTTGGTGGCAGCGGGACACTACTTGTGCTTGCCACCTCACCAGCTTGAACTGCACTTATGGGACTCGCCACGTCACCAAGTGTTACTGCAGTGCTTTTTTAACTACGACCGGCGTGTACTAGGCCGCTGGCGCTTGCCAGTTCACCAAAACGCTACCAAAAAAACTGTTAGCGATCGCAGGGATCAGGCCTGACTCTGCGAACGCTGCAGTTATGCGTTTAGTGTTTTGTGTCAGTGATCGATCGATACTGCACTTGGGTGGGCTGGGCCGGGCGGAGGGGCCAAACGCAGGTGCTAGCAGGTATCTGGGCTGATCCCGCTAACACTGCATTTTTGGGAACCCTAAACTGCTGGGGACGCTAGTATAGATCTGATCGGATCAGATATTGATCCGTTCAGATACTATACCACTAAGGGAGGCGTATGGTGTGTGCGTGGGTGTTAGCGGTACTGGTGCTAACCTGACGCTGCCTGGGGCTGGTGCTTGCCAGTTCACCAAAATGCTAAAAAAAAACTGTTAGTGATTGCAGGGATCAGGTCTGACTCTGCGAAGGCTGCAGTTATGCGTTTAGTGTTTTGTAAGTGACAGTGATCGATCGATACAGCACTTGGGTGGGCTGGGCTGGGCTGGACCGGGCGGAGGGGCAAAACGCAGGTGCTAGCAGGTATCTGGGCTGATCCCGCTAACACTGCGTTTTTGGGAACCCTAAACTGCGAGGGACGATAGTATAGATCTGATCAGATATTGATCCGTTCAGATACTATACCACTAAGGGAGGTGTACAGTGCATGCGTGGGTGTTAGCGGTACTGGAGCTAACCTGACGCTGCCTGGGGCTGGTGCTTGCCAGTTCACCAAAATGCTACCAAAAAAACTGTTAGCGATTGCAGGGATCAGGCCTGACTCTGCGAACGCTGAAGTTATGCATTTAGTGTTTTGTAAGGGACAGTGATCGATCGATACTGCACTTGGGTGGGCTGGGCCGGGCGGAGGGGGCAAAACGCAAGTGCTAGCAGGTATCTGGGCTGATCTCGCTAACACTGCGTTTTTGGGAACCCTAAACTGCTGGGGACGCTAGTATAGATCTGATCGGATCAGATATTGATCCGTTCAGATACTATACCAATAAGGGAGGCGTATGCTGCGTGCGTGGGTGTTAGCGGTACTGGCGCTAATCTGACGCTGCCTGGGGCGACGCATATCACTGCCGGGCGATCAGGGGGCTAAACCTTTATTCAATAATAAATGGCGGGTGCCCTGACACTATAAAAAATAAACAAACTAACCAGCGTCACCCGTAACAGTTATACGGTAATCAGTGGTGAAAGGGTTAACTAGGGGGCAATCAAAGGGCTAAAACATTTATTAGGTAGTATATGGGGGTCCCTGTCGCTATAAAACACTGACGGCAAACCTAAATATTTATGTCCCTAACTAGCGTCACCAGTGACACTAATACAGCGATCAGAAAAATTATTGCTTAGCGACACTGGTGACAGGGGGTGATCAAGGGGTTAAAAATTTATTAGGGGGGGTTAGGGGGATACCCTAGACCTACAAGGGGCTAACAGTAACTGCCCTACCACAGTAACTGTCACAAACTGACACCATGCAGTAATCAGAAAAAAACAACAAAAAAAAACAAAATACTGCTTGGTGTCAGTGTGACAGGGAGGGGTGATTGGGGGATGATCGGGGGGGGGGGGATCGGGGGGTAAAGGTTGGTGTTTTGTGTGCCTGGCATGTTCTACTGTATGTGTGTGTGTTGTGCACTCACAGTGAAGTCTTCTCTCCTCGGCGCCGGAACGGAAACTGCCGAGCCGAGGAGAGATGACATCACATCTCCTGCCTGTGTGTACTACACACAGGCAGGGGAGGATTCTCATTGGCTGGGAGCGATCGCAAGGGGGGGGCCACGATCGGATGGCCTCCCCCTCATCACTGAATGCTCCCAGACCAACGGCGACCGCCTCAGGCACCGGGGGGGGGTCCGATCGAACCCCCCGCCCGCGGGAAGGCAATCACGTACCAGGTACGTGATTTTGCCTGCCCGTGCCATTCTGCTGACGTAAATCAGCGTGAGGCGGTCGTCAAGTGGTTAAGATCCAATTTTGTACCCAATCGATTTCCCATTTGAGCATATATGGTAATTTATCAGACTTTTTTTTTTATCTATAAAAATAACAAACATGTTATACTTACCTGGTCTGTTGCAGTGGATTTGCACAGAGCAGCCTGGATCCTCCTCTTTGTGGGCCCCTCTTCGGCTCTCCTGGCCCCTCCCTCCTTTTGAGTGCCCCCACAGCAAGCAGCTTGCTATGGGGGCAGCAGAGCTGCAGCTCCATGTGTTCATTCAGATACAGAGCTGCGGTTCAGGCTGGCCTCTCTCTCCTGATTGGCTAATTGACTTTGACAGCAGCGGGAGCCAATGGTGCCACTGATGTGTCTCAGCCAATCAGTAGAAAGAGTCCCTGATGGATAAGACACTCGTGGACATTGCTGGACAGAGATGAGGCTCAGGTAAGTATTAGGGGGTTGCTGCACAAAAGTGTTTTTTTGTTGTCATTTTTTTATTGGTTTTATAGGGTTTGACAAATATTGAAAGTCACTTTTACAATGGCAAGGGTTGTAAAATAGATTGGTAACAAGACATTGCAAATGTTTAAAGACACAGAGGTACTCCAAGATACGTATTACTATTCATTACAATAGATGTCTAGCTAGGGTATAAACTCATTGTTGTAAAGTCGAAACAGGTGTAACTGGAAGTGTTAACGCTCTTAGGTTCGCTGAATTTGTAGCCACAGTTCCCATGAAAGTCTAAATTTCTTAAGCGAGTCAGATTATAGAACTGTGTAATGTTCATATTCCCTAATCATGTTGAGATGTGCTTTTACATCACATATGTTTGGGACAAAAGATTGTCTCCGTTTTCACATTATCATTAGTCTGGCAGCAAGAATAATGTGTAGAACTATGATCCTGGGCTTGAATGGGAAGGAGTTGATGCCTAAGCTGAGGATCGCCAGTGGTAAAGGTTTAGTTAGTATACCGGTTATCTCAGATATGAAGGTAAATACTTTATTCCAAAGCGGGGAGATATGTAAGACATTCCCATAGCATGTGTGGTAACGAGCCTTTATGCGGACATCCTTGTCAACATTTATTGTCATCCAGGTTTGCAAATTTGTGCATTTGGACAGGAGTTAGATACCATCTAAGGCGGAGTTTTTGAGAACTCCCGGTAGTTAATGCTTTTGGAAGCTGTTTAGTTATGGTGGATGGCTTGGCGCCATTGTGCGTCTGAGAAAGATGCTTTCATGTGTAGTTCCCACCTTTATTATAGCCGAGTCTTTGACAAATGTACCTTTATCGTGGAGTTAACCATAGAGCAATGATATACACTACCGTTCAAAAGTTTGGGGTCACATTGAAATGTCCTTATTTTTGAAGGAAAAACACTGTACTTTTAAATGAAGCTAACTTTAAACTAGTCCTAACTTTAAACAAATATACTCTATACATTGCTAATGTGGTAAATGACTATTCTAACTGCAAATGTCTAGTTTTTGGTGCAATATCTACATAGGTGTATAGAGGCCCATTTCCAGCAACTATCACTCCAGTGTTCTAATAATACAATGTGTTTGCTCATTGGCTCAGAAGGCTAATTGATGATTAGCAAACCCTTGTGCAATCATGTTCACACATCTAAAAACAGTCTAGCTCCTTCCAGAAGCTACAAAACTGACCTTCCTGTGAGCAGATTGAGTTTCTGGAGCATCACATTTGTGGGGTCAATTAAACGCTCAAAATGGCCAGAAAAAGAGAACTTTCATCTGAAACTCGACAGTCTATTCTTGTTCTTAGAAATGAAGGCTATTCCATGCGAGAAATTGCAAAGAAATTGAAGATTTCCTACAACGGTGTGTACTACTCCCTTCAGAGGACAGCACAAACAGGCTCTAACCAGAGTAGAAAAAGAAGTGGGAGGCCGCGTTGCACAACTAAGCAAGAAGATAAGCACATTAGAGTCTCTAGTTTGAGAAACAGACGCCTCACAGGTCCCCAACTGGCATCTTCATTAAATAGTACCCGCAAAACACCAGTGTCAACATCTACAGTGAAGAGGCGGCTGCGGGATTTTGGGCTTCAGGGCAGAGTGGCAAAGAAAAAGCCATAACTGAGACTGGCCAATAAAAGAAAAAGATTAAGATGGGCAAAAGAACACAGACATTGGACAGAGGAAGACTGGAAAAAAGTGTTGTGGACGGATGAATCCAAGTTTGAGGTGTTTGGATCACAAAGAAGAACGTTTGTGAGACGCAGAACAAATGAAAAGATGCTGGAAGAATGCCTGACGCCATCTGTTAAGCATGGTGGAGGTAATGTGATGGTCTGGGGTTGCTTTGGTGCTGGTAAGGTGGGAGCTTTGTACAGGGTAAAAGGGATTCTGAATAAGGAAGACTATCACTCCATTTTGCAACGCCATGCCATACCCAGTGAACAGCGCTTGATTGGAGCCAATTTCATCCTACAACAGGACAATGACCCTAAACACACCTCCAAATTGTGCAAGAACTATTTACAGCAGAAGCAGGCAGCTGGTATTCTATCGGTAATGGAGTGGCCAGCACAGTCACCAGATCTGAACCCCATTGAGCTGTTGTGGGAGCAGCTTGACCGTATGGTACGCCAGAAGTGCCCATCCAACCAATCCAACTTGTGGGAGCTGCTTCTAGAAGCGTGGGGTGCAATTTCTCCAGCTTACCTCAATAAATTAACAGCTAGAATGCCAAAGGTGTGCAATGCTGTAATTGCTGCAAAAGGAGGATTCTTTGATGAAAGCAAAGTTTGATGTAAAAACAATGTTATTTCAAATACAAATCATTATTTCTAACCTTGTCAATGTCTTGACTCTATTTTCTATTCATTTCACAACGTATGGTGGTGAATAAGTGTGACTTTTCATGGAAAACACAAAATTGTTTGGGTGACCCCAAACTTTTGAACGGTAGTGTACCTTTTTAGTTTTAATGAATCGGAGGATAAAAATGCCCAGACTTTCCCCGGTAGATGAATAATCAGGGTGGGTTTTTTCCTAGTTGCCTATAAATAAAAAGGCTTTGCGGGGGTAAGTTGTTATGTTCAGGGTTGCAGCATTTGGTAAGAAATTAGTTTATCAGCTGTGAGCACTGTAGCCAGTGGGTTGTGTTTGAGGGAGGACGAATGATTCGGTGAAATTCCCGGGAGTATGTGTCTAAGGTTTTGACATTAATATTTGAGACAAAAAATTTCCATGCCCTGAGGGTTGCCGTTATTGGGTGTTTTGTGCAGTAGTTAACATGGGGGAACCCACTTGCTAGAAGTAATGAGCCAAGATCCTCTTTGGGAACTAAATTGTGTTCTATGTGTTTCCATTGTTTACCCATTGTGGGGGTAAACCAGTGTCTAGATTGGTCAAGCAGTAGTCTTTTACTTCTGGGAGACCCATGCAAACCTCTGTCTTCAGTCTAATAGTAGCAGCGTAAGGACATCTTGGCTTTTTACTTGACCAAATATATGTTCTCATCATTCAATGTATGGAATTTCAAAAAAGTGTCTGGGATATCTATCGACATTGCCCTATACAGGTATAGGAGTTTTGAAAGTGTAAACATTTTGAATGCTGCTACCCTACTTTCCATGACTGGTATTGTTTGATCTGCTGGAGGTCTTGTTTACAAGTGTTTAGGAAGGGAGTGAAGTTGTGTGAGAATAATGTGTTAGATGGGGTAGTTAACGATATGCCCAGATACTGTATGTCATTGATGTTACCCACTTGAATGGAATGTGGGATTGTAGTGCCTTTTTTACTTTTAATTTTGAGTCATTGACTTTGTAGAAAGAGCATGCATTAAATCTATGGAGTACATCACAAACTGCTGGTAGGGAAGAAGCTGGTTCAGTTAAAATGAGGATGATATCATCTGCAAAAAGAGTGATTTTGTGGTTCTAATCTTCTATTTGTATTCCTGGAATTGATATGATGATACGTGTTGTTTGGGCCAAGGGTTCCATTATTAAAGTAAAATTTAACAGGTAGAAAGGGTCATCCTTAACCAGTTGCCGCCCGCCCACCATCAAATGATGGCTGGGCGGTGCGGCTCTCGTTCTGGGTGGACAACATATGACGGCCTCCCAGAACGACCTCTCTCACGTGCTCCCGAGGGCGTGCAGCGGCCGCACCATGTTGCTAGGAAACGGTGTGACCCCGATCCGTGTAAAGAGCCACGGCTCTTTAACCATGTGATTGGCTGTGTCCAATCACATGTAAATACGGAGATGGCGGTAATCGTCGCCGATTAGCGGCATTTCCTTACAGAGGACATCTAGGGATATAATCAGGGCATTGATCATCAGTGCCCTGATTACAATTAAGTGCCTACCAGTGCCAGCAATGCCACTGCCAGCAATCAGTGACAACCAGTGCCCACAATTGGCACCAATCTGTGCCCACAAGTGCCAGCAATCAGTGGCTATCAGTGATGCCAGTCAGTGCAGGCCATCACTGCTGCCCATCAATGGCCAGCACTGCTGCCCATTAATGCCCATCACTGCTGCCCATCAATGTCTATCTGTGCCCACCAGTGCCGCCTATCTGTGCCCACCAGTGCCGCCTATCTGTGCCCACCAGTGCTGCCTATCAGTGCTCATCAGTGCCACCTATCAGTGCCCATAAGTGTGGCATATACGTGCCTATTCATAAGTGCCGCCTCATCAGTACCCTTAAGTCCACCTCATCAGTGCCCATAAGTGCTGCCTCATCAGCGCCCATCAGTGAAGGAGAAAAATTACTTATTTACAAAATTTACTGACAGAAGCTAAAACTTTTTTTTTTTAAACTTTTGTTCTTTTTTTTTTTTAGGAAAAAAATAAAAAACCCAGGAGTGATTAAATACCACCAAAAGAAAGCTCTATTTGTGTGAAGAAAATGATAACAATTTCACATGAATGCGCGATTGTCATTCAAAGTGTGACAGCGCTGAAAACTGAAAAATGGGTTGGGCAGGAAGGGGGTGTAAGTGCCTTTTATTGATGTGGTTGTTAAGCCACTGTCTCATCTTTATATCATCCCCTCTGTCAGATAAAAAGCTGCATCCCAGTGCCTGTGCTTTATAAAAAAAAACGATTTCTACCCATTAACAGCATCTCCCAGCAATAAGATGACTCCAGGCTCTCAGCTCTCCCCGTGTGATATCTCAAGTGGATGGGGCCAAGATTTCCCTGCTGATGTCAGCCAGGGAGAAGGGGAGGAGAGGAGCTGAGAAACTGGAGTCATGTGATCGCTGTAAGTCGTTTTTTTTTTCTTTATAAAGCATAGGCACTAGGATACAGTTTTTTATCTGACGGAGGGGATGATATACAGATCAGTTTGTTTTTAAGCAGCAGGGAGAAGAGCAGATCAGTGATAGTGAGAGATGACAGGCAGGGAGGGGAGGGGGAGGAGAAGGACAGAGGGAAACAGTGGAGAGCTGCAGATAGCAGCGTATGATGGAGGCACATACGCTGACACATACGCTGACAACGGTGTCAGGCTCACCTGCCCTGATATATCGTAGTCAGCGTACAGAGGAGAGGGTAGAAACTGCAGGATCAGCCAGGTATTTTAGGTGATACAGGGGGCCAAAATACACAGCACAAGCACTGTGCTGTATAACATGCTTTAAAGGAACAGGGTTTTTTTTGTTGGGTTAACAAATGCTTTAAGATTGTAAAGTGCTTCATAATACTCTTTCTAAACACATTGGAAATGTGAAACAATTTATTGCCCTGAGTGGGGTTTAAAATGTACAGGATTTTTTGTTTCCTACTGCATTTTTTAATTAGTGCTGCCATCAGTTTGCCAGCTTTGTTGCCATAGACATAAAAGTTGGCACACATTTTCAGCAGAAGTATGTTTGGCATTAGGGAGCAATCTGAGGTCGCTTCTGGCTTGGAGTAATTTGTTGCTGGTTGTTGGATTTGGGTCAGTTTTGTTAATTATTTCTAGTGATTTTATGGTGTCAAGTACATCTTTCAACTGCTGAGTCCTCTGGCATTTCACCAGATAACTTAGTTTGATTAGAACCCCTCTTATATGTAAACAGATTGCTGACTGATTGTGCATTAATGGTGAAAAAGTCTCTCCGATGGTTTTGGATCTGGATCTTATTGATGGGGATTGACATTAGGTTTGGATCATTGCGCCAATTGTTGAAGAACAAGCTTTTTATTTTTTTTCCCCAGAGTTAGCGAGATGGGTGCATGGTCTGACCAGGTAATCGTATGGATCTCTGATTCAAGGACATCTTGAAGTAGCTGTTTATCTCCTAGGAATAGATTTATTCTGGTATATGTATGGTGCGGATTTGAGAAAAAGGTAAAATCTCTCTCTCTGAAGTGCTGGCATCTCCAAATATCGTAAAGGGCATTTGCATGCAAGAAGGGAAGGAGCGTTAATGTTTGGGATCTTTTCTGGTTGGGGACTTTCACATCCATGGAGAAGTCCAGGGCTAGATTAAAGTCACCACACAGAACTACCTGTCTGTGTTTTATTTTGGACACTTTTTTCCACAATTTCTTCAGAAATGATAATTGGCCCGAGTTGGGGGCATATAGGTTTACTAAGGTATATGTGGTATTGTTGATTTTACTGACCAATATTATATACTGTCCTTGTGGGTCCGTGGTGATATTTAAAGATTTGAAGGCCACAGTGTCTTTAATTGCTATCAGTACTTCTTTAGATTTAGTGGGCGCCATGAACATATGTGGAAAGTTTTTATGCGACATTGTGGGTGCGTGGGTATGACTAAAGTGTGTCCTTTGAAGACATAGGACATCGCATTAATGGGTTGCAAGTTTCAGCCCATAGGGAGTATCTTTTTCCCTGGGTGATTCAGGCTCTTAACATTTAGTGACGATATTTCGAAGGGCATGGTGTGTTTTAAGATATTCCATATTTGGGGAATCGGGTCTTAGAAGGTTGTGCGTGTTTTCTATCTGACTAGATGAAGGGTCTATACAGGTGGTGTTTGCTCGTATGAGTGACTTACTGTTCAGCCGCTGTAGGTTGTAGGGTCTGTAAGCGTACCAGATGACAGGAGCTTTGGGCTGTGTCTTCGTGTTCGCTTAACTTAAAGAAAACAGAAAATTATATCTGTAAAGTGTTATTGTATATAAGTAAGAACCAGTGGCTCTGTAACGGATCGTTAAGCAAATAGCAGAACTCTGCATGAGCGGTAACTACCACGTCAAATAATTGGGGGGGTAAGTAACAGTCGAGCAGATCTTGGATTTGCCAATCCAGGGGCAAAGTATGTGGCTTAGTGTGGCTGTAGTGGTTTAGGTGGTCATGTCATCTGAAGGTTCCAGTTCTTCCCAAATTTAGTTGCTATTATGTTGTCGGCGATCTTGTCGTTGCTCCAGTGGTTCCAGGATGTTCCATTGCCTGAGAAGTTTCAGTCCTTCATCCAGTGATTGAATTGTGAAGGAGCTGTTGCTTTTCGTGATTATTTGCTTCACTGGGTGGCCCCATTGGTATGGGATCTGATGGTTGCGGAGAGGTTTGGTGATTGGCGCAAGGTTTTTTACCTTGTTGCATAGTATATTTTGAAAGAAAATCAAAGGAAAAGTTTTGTTGAGGGTACTCTGCAGTATTCCTAGCAGCTCTCATGAATTTCTTTTATATGGAAGAAATGAATGCGGGCTATAGTGTCCCGTGGTATAGTATCTGGTAAATGTGATGGTTTTGTCAGGCGGTGAATGCAGGCTATTACCTCTCCCAGCGGGAATCGTGGACGAATGTCATCAACATTTGCATGAAGTAGACTCTTAGGTCAGATTGTGAAAAGGACTCCGGAATTCCTCTGATTTTCCTCTTCTGGAACAGTCTTCCAGGCCTGCTATTTTTGCTTTCATCTAGTCAGTGTCTTCCGCTTCTTCTCCCTGGGCATCCACCATGTCATTAAATGAGGATGTGATTTCCCAATTTTAGTTTCTATATTGGTCACTCTGTTCCCCATATAAGATATTTCAGAGGAAAAGTGCTGCATTATATTTGCTATTTCAGAGTGTGCAGAGCTCTATACAGTTATCAGCATGTCTCTTAGTGTGGCTGATTTGTAGTGGGGAATGCTTCTATAGTACTGTGCAGTGCTCACAGGGGATGTCTGCAAAGGGAGGCTTACCTCACTTCTGTGTTCTTCTGCTTGTGACAGCCACAGTTTCGACTTAGCTGGGCTTGTGGATGACGTAGAGGTGGCTGAGCCATTGTCTACCCTGTGTGTTGTCCCGGCTGAATTGTAAGTGTTGTGTGCCCACCCTGTGGATACAGACAGGCCACCTCATGAGGGTGCAGCAGGTCCGCCAGCGCCATCTTCGAAGGACGGCATATCCGGCGGCGGGTAGAATTCCATCAATTTGCTGGGTGCTGAGTGGTCCTTTCTTTATTTGGACATTGTCACTTGTCTCCTGGTTGTTTGCACCAAGAGTGGTTGTGTTTCTGTGTTGATCACCTGGCTGGTTTAGCTCTGGGAAGCTGCCGAGAAGCAGAGCAGCGTTATCATGCAGCCACCTCACACAGGATCCGGCATTAAGATAAAATGCATTAAGATAAAAAAAACCTTCTGACTTTACAACCACTTTAAGTATAGTGTATATTGCTGATATATGCCCAGGAATCATGTCAAGATTTTTACACAAGTATTCCATTGATGCTATTCATAAGGTCTGAGTGATGTGCAAGAGATTTCAGGAAGTATTAGTTGAGTATATCAAAATAAGTCTCTATGTGGGAGTTGGAATTTATGCTGAAGTGTTTGTCTCATCAGGATTCCTTGGTTATTGCACATGTCTGCTATACATATCAATACCTTACTGGTCCACCATTTAAATTCTTTAAAGGTAAGACCTGAGGTGAATGTAGAATTGTTGAGAAGGGGAGCTAATGAACTACAGTATATGGAAATTTAAATCCATATGTCATATTTAATCTATCCCATAGACTAAGATTATGACAGGTCTATCTTTTGCCAAGAGCCAAATTAGATTAGACTTGCAGGGAAAAATGTCTATTGTGAACCAAGGTGGGGCTTGTTTTTGGGAATAAAATTTAGGATGTGCCACTTGTGCTGCTTGGAAATATTTGAACAAATCTGGCATCTCCAGTCTCCCTTTCTGCTTATTATCAAGCTTTTCAAAGTGTATAGAATTAATATATTTCATTTCACAAATATATTTGGTTTCATAAGGAACGGTCTTAGTATCTACCATATGTTATATGAAGGTCTCCGGTTAGTGCTAAGAGGACTAGGTTCACATCACATATACAAAAAAACCTGCAGAAAAATTATCATAACTGTCAGAGTGTGTCCTCTAATGTGAAGACTGAAGGAGAGCAGCACCATCTAAGTACAGCATTATTAAGACATTTTATTCCATAAAAGACAATTGGTACCTCACAAGATGTATGAGATGTCAGCGCATGTGGGATTAATAATGTGGTTCATTCGCTCATGGGGAAGACTATCTTCACACTGGTGAAGAGGCAGCTGATGGGTCCAGGGACGCCGGTGGTTCCCAGTGCTTCAAGACACTCAGGACAACTCAGACAGCGGTGTACGTCACTTCCGGTTGGAGAGAAAGCGGGGAGGAGCGGGCATTCGGAGCTGACAGCCATCCACAGTCAGCTTATCTAAGAACACTTCAACTGTCCTTGTGCCACAAATGTACCTGTAACGAGCCCCTGCTCGCTCGATTCCACTCTCCCGACACTCCTCTTCGGATATAGAATCAGATTGCAGATCGCAACATCTGATTGTTCGGTCATCCGATGCTCCAGGATTAGAACTACAGCTATGTGTCTTTCTAATCCAGTTGTGATAGCTTAGAACAAACACCAGGCAGGCTGTATGTAAGTTCAAACAGGAATCTCCCTTTATTGAAAAATACAGGCTCTTTTATACAATAAAAGAGGAGGTGCGTACCTCCGGCTCATATTACTCTGAACATACACCTGTGACCAGAAACCTAATTAACAGGGGCTAATTAACTAATCCCTTTAGACAGCCTAGATGACTCAGACATGACCTTTAGGCCAGACTGGCTGTCTTGTAGCTCAGAAAACTCAATCAACATTATCACAACAGCAGAGTTAATTAACACAAACAACAATGGGGATCTAATGACTCTTAGATCCTATACTAAATACTTATTTACAATACACATTCTAGCAGGCAACAGACAGACAGGTGGCTGGAATTGACACCAGCACCTCCCAACAGTATTTGTCCCAGCATTATGAATCAGCCACTATTTCTAATATGGCGAATCCAGGGTCCCCAGAGTCTGTGTGTCCTGGGGGACCAGGACCCGAATCCACAGTAATACCACCTCAAGGGTCCCCAGGCATACAGCTCACAAAGAGCACCGTTCCCCCAAATGCCAGGGCCCACGATCGATCGGCAAGAGGCTAGCATTCAGTCCCCTCCAAAAGTCTCTCTCCCGGCTAGGTCTGTCACATTTCTCCCCTTTCGGCAGGAGACTAACACAGGAGGAGACCCCAGATGGGTTGACTCCGAAGTTAGTCAGTAGTTCCAGTCCTCTAATGCCTGTACCCACACAGTACCCCAAACAAATTGTTCCAAACAAAGCATTACTCACCCAGCCAATCTCTGCCTCTCTCAGAGAACATATCTGCCGCTGAGGAGAGGCCTGGACTGGCCCTTCTCCCTGGAGTCCTTTCTGCCGCTGGAGAGAAGACAGGGTGTCTGGGCTCACTCCGTCATGCTGTTGGGGATCTGGGCCGAATGCCCAGCATCCCTGGGGTATACAGGTGGAGACTGAAGTCCCATCCACCTTCATAGGAAATCCATCCTCTGTTAGTTGAGGGCAGAGTCCAGCAGTATTCGGCCCTGTTGCCAGCCCCTCTGCTGGAAACCCCACACCATCTGCTCTGGCTAACTGTTGGGGCAGGAGGCTGGCTTCCTCCACGCCCAAACTGTGTAGCTGCCATTGGGGAGGTGAGCCGGCTGCTTCCTTTTCCATTCCCTCATCTGGATGTTGGGACGATATGTCTGTGGTACTGTCTCCCAGGTGCACGGATCTTTACTGGGGAGGAAAGACCACTTCCTCCACCCTGGCCAACTGTTGGGAAGGGAAGACGAACACCTCCTCTCCCTTCTCCCCCTGTATCCTGATCTGCTGCTGGGAAGCGACCACCTCCTTCTCACCCTGAGCATCCGGAACCGCCGCAGGTGTAGGGCAGAGATCTTGGACCCTCTGTCCGGTTGCCAGTGCTTCAGCTGGGGAAGTTCCTTGTACCTTCACAGATACTTCTGTTGGTGCTGGGCAGAGCACAGTGAAGTTTGGCCCTAATACCAGCTCTTCTGCTGGAGGCTCATCAGGTTGTTCTTCCTCAGCAGAAAAGTCTATCAAATCCCCTGTCTCTGCAACTGGTGTCTGGGGATAAAGGATCACCATCTCCTGTCCCTGGAACCCAGAAGATGCTATCAGTGCTGGGCAGAGGTTAGCAGAGCTCTGCCCTGTTGTCAGTACTTCAGCTTTGGGGATAGTGATCTCCAGGTTTTCCACTGCCGATTCTCTGGCATTCTGCTGGACAGGCACATTCCTCCATCCAAGATCATCCAATGCAGAAACAGGTTCATCAAGGTCAGTCAGCACTTGCTGCATCCGCCAGACCTCTGCCTCCATAGCTGCGGGGGCAGGTTGGCAAAGCACACTGTTACTCTGCCACCTTGTCAACTCTTCAGCCAGGATTTCAGAGTTGTCAACTGGTATTTCCTGATAGTCCCAGGCAAAGGGAGCCCCACCCTGCTGCTGAGCAGAGTCTAGCAGCTGTCTGTAGGCCATCTCCAGCTCCTATTCCTGAACGGCCAGAAACTCCAAATCTTCCTGTGCCCAGTGCACTTCTGAGACATTCAGTCTTCGCTCTCTGTGCTCCATTATTTCCTCCAAACGCCACTCCTGATCACTCCCAAAGTCAGGGTCCTCGGACAGCCTCCAGTACAACAATCCCAGGCCATCATAGTCAAAGCCTTCCGTGGGGCTGTCATCCGCTGTCCACGGGCACACTTGGGCTACATACCACTGGAGGGCTCTGTAGCTCTCGTCCAACCGCATTTCTGCCCGGATCAGCCTGCTTAACTCAGCTGTCCACTACTGGCTCGGCTGTTCCCCCAATACCAGCATTCGCACTTCATACTGCGACCAGTACCTTACATGAATGGAGGGGAGAACTTTTCCCTGGTTTCGCTGCTCACGGGCTAGCGCTTCCTTCCAGAGTTCGCAGCGGATAGAATCAAACCATCCTAGCAGGACCTGCTCTGATACTGGTCCTCTGTGCTGTATCTGCATCTCTCACAACCTCCTTCTGAATTCCTCTTCCATGGTGGCTGGTATCTGTACCTCTCCTCTCCTGCTATCTGGACCTTGGATCTAGGTGATGGTTTGGATGTGTTCACTAGGGATGAGCTTCGAGTTCGAGTCGAACTCATGTTCGACTCGAACATTGGCTGTTCGCAAGTTCGCCGAACACCGAACAATTTGGGGTGTTCGCGGCAAATTCGAATGCCACGGAACACCCTTTAAAAGTCTATGGGAGAAATCAAAAGTGCTAATTTTAAAGGCTTATATGCAAGTTATTGTCATAAAAAGTGTTTGGGGACCTGGGTCCTGCCCCAGGGGACATGTATCAATGCAAAATAAAGTTTTAAAAACGGCCGTTTTTTCAGGAGCAGTGATTTTAATAATGCTTAAAATCAAACAATAAAAGTGTAATATTCCTTTAAATTTCGTACCTGGGGGGTGTCTATAGTATGCCTGTAAAGGGGCGCATGTTTCCCGTGTTTAGAACAGCCTGACAGCAAAATGACATTTGGAAGGAAAAAACTCATTTAAAACTACCCGCGGCTATTGCATTGCCGTCAATACACATAGAAGTTCATTGATAAAAACGGCATGGGAATTCCCCACAGGGAAACCCCGAACCAAAATTAAAAAAAAAAAAATGAAGTGGGAGTCCCCCTAAATTCCATACCAGGCCCTTCAGGTCTGGTATGGATATTAAGGGGAACCCCGGCCAAAATTTAAAAAAAAAATGACGTGGGGTTCCCCCTAAATTCCATACCAGACCCTTCAGGTCTGGTATGGATTTTAAGGGGAACCCCGCGCCAAAAAAAAAAAAAATGGCGTGGGGTTCCCACAAAAATCCATACCAGACCCTTATCCGAGCACGCAACCTGGCAGGCCGCAGGAAAAGAGAGGGGGACGAGAGTGCGGCCCCCCCCCTCCTGAACCGTACCAGGCCACATGCCCTCAACATTGGGAGGGTGCTTTGGGGTAGCCCCCAAAACACCTTGTCCCCATGTTGATGAGGACAAGGGCCTCATCCCCACAACCGTGGCCGGTGGTTGTGGGGGTCTGCGGGCGGGGGGCTTATCGGAATCTGGAAGCCCCCTTTAACAAGGGGACCCCCAGATCCCGGCCCCCTCCCTGTGTGAAATGGTAAGGGGGTACTTACCCCTACCATTTCACTAAAAAAGTGTCAAAATAGTTAAAAATGACAAGAGACAGTTTTTGACAATTCCTTTATTTAAATGCTTCTTCTTTCTTCCTTCATCTTCTTCTTCTTCTGGTTCTTCTGGCTCTTCTGGTTCTTCCTCCGGCGTTCTCATCCAGCATCTCCTCCGCGGCGTCTTCTATCTTCTTCTCCTCGGGCCGCTCCGCACCCATGGCATTGGGGGGGAGGCTCCCGCTCTTCTCTTCATCTTCTTCTTCATCCTCTTCTCTTCTTCCTTCTTCTCTTCTTCTCTGTTTCTCTTCTTAATTTTCTTCTCCGGGCCGCTCCGCATCCATGCATGGAGGGAGGCTCCCGCTGTGTGACGGCGTCTCCTCATCTGACGGTTCTTAAATAACGGGGGGCGGGGCCACCCGGTGACCCCGCCCCCCTCTGACGCACGGTGACTTGACGGGACTTCCCTGTGATGTCACGGGGAATGCCACAGGGAAGTCCCGTCAAGTCACCGTGCGTCAGAGGGGGGCGGGGTCACCGGGTGGCCCCGCCCCCCGTTATTTAAGAACCGTCAGATGAGGAGACGCCGTCACACAGCGGGAGCCTCCCTCCATGCATGGATGCGGAGCGGCCCGGAGAAGAAAATTAAGAAGAGAAACAGAGAAGAAGAGAAGAAGGAAGAAGAGAAGAGGATGAAGAAGAAGATGAAGAGAAGAGCGGGAGCCTCCCCCCCAATGCCATGGGTGCGGAGCGGCCCGAGGAGAAGAAGATAGAAGAAAGACGCCGCGGAGGAGATGCTGGACGAGAACGCCGGAGGAAGAACCAGAAGAGCCAGAAGAACCAGAAGAAGAAGAAGATGAAGGAAGAAAGAAGAAGCATTTAAATAAAGGAATTGTCAAAAACTGTCTCTTGTCATTTTTAACTATTTTGACACTTTTTTAGTGAAATGGTAGGGGTAAGTACCCCCTTACCATTTCACACAGGGGGGGGGCCGGGATCTGGGGGTCCCCTTGTTAAAGGGGGCTTCCAGATTCCGATAAGCCCCCCGCCCGCAGACCCCCACAACCACCGGCCACGGTTGTGGGGAATGAGGCCCTTGTCCTCATCAACATGGGGACAAGGTGTTTTGGGGGGCTACCCCAAAGCACCCTCTCAATGTTGAGGGCATGTGGCCTGGTACGGTTCAGGAGGGGGGGCCGCACTCTCATCCCCCCCCTCTTTTCCTGCGGCCTGCCAGGTTGCGTGCTCGGATAAGGGTCTGGTATGGATTTTTGGGGGAACCCCACGCCGTTTTTTTTTTTTAAATTTTGGCCGGGGTTCCCCTTAATATCCATACCAGACCTGAAGGGCCTGGTATGGAATTTAGGGGGACTCCCACTTCATTTTTTTTTTTTTTAATTTTGGTTCGGGGTTTCCTTGTGGGGAATTCCCATGCCGTTTTTATCAATGAACTTCTATGTGTATTGACGGCAATGCAATAGCCGCGGGTAGTTTTAAATGAGTTTTTTTCTTCCAAATGTCATTTTGCTGTCAGGCTGTTCTAAACACGGGAAACATGCGCCCCTTTACAGGCATACTATAGACACCCCCCAGGTACGAAATTTAAAGGGATATTACACTTTTATTGTTTGACTTTAAGCATTATTAAAATCACTGCTCCTGAAAAAACGGCCGTTTTTAAAACTTTTTTTTGCATTGATCCATGTCCCCTGGGGCAGGACCCAGGTCCCCAAACACTTTTTATGACAATAACTTGCATATAAGCCTTTAAAATTAGCACTTTTGATTATTCATGTTCGTGTCCCATAGACTTTAACGGTGTTCGCGTGTTCGAGCGAACTTTTTTCCTGTTCGCATGTTCTGGTGCGAACCGAACAGGGGGGTGTTCGGCTCATCCCTAGTGTTCACGGCAAGGAAGCACGATCCCACCATTCCCTACATGGCTCTCAAGTAAGTCTTTCAGCGTGGCTCTCCTGCAGGCTGGTTTGGAGTATCCCAGTAACTGGAGAGCAAATCCCACGGCTGCCAAACAATGTAACGAGCCCCTGCTCGCTCGATTCCACTCTCCCGACACTCCTCCTGCTATAGAATCAGATTGCAGATCGCAACATCTGATTGTTCGTCATCCGATGCTCCGGGATTAGAACTACAGCTATGTGCCGTTTTAATCCAGTTGTGATAGCTCAGAACAAACACCAGGCAGGCTGTATGTAAGTTCAAACAGGAATCTCCCTTTATTGAAAAATACAGGCTCTTTTATACAATAAAAGAGGAGGTGCATACCTCCGGCTCATATTACTCTGAACATACACCTGTGACCAGAAACCTAATTAACAGGGGCTAATTAACTAATCCCTTTAGACAGCCTAGATGACTCAGACATGACCTTTAGGCCAGACTGGCCGTCTTGTAGCTCAGAAAACCCAATCAACATTATCACAATAGCAGAGTTAATTAACACAAACAACAATGGGGATCTAATGACTCTTAGATCCCATACTAAATACTTATTTACAATACACATTCTAGCAGGCAACAGACAGACAGGTGGCTGGAATTGACAGCAGCACCTCCCAACAGTATTTGTCCCAGCATTATGAATCGGCCACTATTTCTAATATGGCAAATCCAGGGTCCCCAGAGTCTGTGTGTCCTGGGGGACCAGGACCCGAATCCACAGTAATACCACCTCAAGGGTCCCCAGGCATACAGCTCACAAAGAGCACCATTCCCCCAAATGCCAGGGCCCACGATCGATCGGCAAGAGGCTAGCATTCAGTCCCCTCCAAAAGTCTCTCTCCCGGCTAGGTCTGTCACAGTACCCCTCCCCATGAACGCAATGTGAAAGAGAGTTCTAATTATCCACTCTCTCTTTAATCAGATGATCAAGCGCATATGCTTGAATGTACTTTCTCTGTCCTCTGTAATGATTTTTTTAGTTTCTTAGAGTGTCTGGATTGGAACTTTTTACTTTAATTGTAAGCTGTTCCTAAGTGTTTAGTGTCTAATTTTTTTTAGATAGTTCTCTATTTATTCTATTTACAAAGGTGTTTAAGAAGCATTCTTTGC
The DNA here is from genome assembly GCA_037952835.1 of Lithobates septentrionalis. NCBI lineage: Eukaryota > Metazoa > Chordata > Amphibia > Anura > Ranidae > Lithobates > Lithobates septentrionalis. Next base: position 660,564 of record JBBDGP010002148.1, read on the forward strand.
ATTAAGGTAAAAAAACCTTCTGAGTGCAGCTAGCCCTGTCCTCCCTTATGGTTACCGGAGCCCAATCTCAGTCCAGCGATGTGCATGAGAGCAGCAACTCTCTCCCTCCTCATAGGCTCAGAAACAGGGGATGGGGCTGAGCCACGCTCTGTGTGCCTATGGACACACAGAGCCAGCTCAGAAGCAAGCCCACATGAATGCCCCATAGCAAACAGCTTGCTATGTTGGGCACTCAGTGGAGGGAGGAACAGTGGTGTAGTGGGTAGCACTCTCGCCTGGCAGTAAAAAGGGTCGCTGGTTCGAATCCCAACCACAACACTACCTGCCTGGAGTTTGCATGTTCTCCCTATGCCTGCGTGGGTTTCCCCTGGGTACTCCGGTTTCTTCCTACACTCCAAAGACATGCTGGTAGGTTAATTGACTTCTGTCCAAAATTGGCCCTAGTATATGAATGGGGACCTTGGATTGTGGACTCCTTGTGGTTGGGGAGTGTGCGATGTACAATGGGATAGGGACAATTGTAGACACGCACCCACACTCACTTAGGTTGAACTGGATGGACTGGTGTCTTTATTCAACCTTACTAACTATGGAGCTATGTAACCTATGTGGCTAAATTCTATTCTATTCTATTCTAATTCTAGACCAGCAACCTACCTGTACGTCGCTGGACTTTGGGTAGTTATACCGAGATGATGCCTAAAGCAGCTGCAGGCATCCCTACGATACAGTTTTTTAGTGGTCGGCTCTCTTGTAAAAGCAATCCTAGCCGTTGGACTGCTTTTACAGGCAGCGAGAGGGGACCCCCCCTCATTCCGTGGCTTGCTTGGGCTCCTGCCGGCTGGTCAAAAAGCCAAAAAAGGATCGGATTTGATCGACTCTTCACTATGGTAACCTGGAAGCAATGACCTGACATTGCTTCCGGTTTACCCGGGTGTCAATGGCACCATTTTTAACAAATCAAAAGCATTCAAAACACAGATCTTGGTGTTTTTGAATGCTTTTTAAGGGCAGAGGCGGGATTTGGGGACTTGTAGAAAAAGAGTGTCATAAAGAGTACCTATCACATGCCTATTGCTGTCACAAGGATGTGTACATTTCTTGTGACAGCAGTAAAAGTGATAACACTTTCTTTTTAAAGCAACAGTGTAAAAAATAAAGAAATAAAAAAAAAAAAAATGCGTGTGTCGGTCCTGCACACATGTAAACAGTGATCGTCCCACACATGTGAGTTATCACCACAAATGTCAAATCATTAGCAGTAATTCTAGCACTAGACATCCTCTGTAAATCTAAAGTGATACCCTGTAAGGCTTTTAAAGCGTCGCCTATGTATAATAAAATTTATGACGTTTGTCGCACGGGCCTGCACAATTTTAAAGCATGTCATGTTTGGTATCTATTTACTCTGTGTAACATCATATTTTACAAAAAAATGGGTTATGTATTGTGTCTTTTTGTATTAAAACTCCAAAATACTGTGTGATATAAAAAAAAAGCAAAACTCAGCAATTATTCTCTAGGGCCTCTGCTTTAAAAAATATACATAATGTTTGGGGGTTCTAAGTAATTCTAAGTAATTTTCTAGTAAAAAAAATACTGATTTTGACATGTAAACCAAATGCCAGAAAAGACATGGTCTGGAAGTGGGTAAAAAAAAAAAACAAATACATGAGAAACAGGCCTTTAAAAAGAACAAAGTAGAAGAGACACCCTCAACATTCTAAATTTACAATGAATGCAACAAGAATATGAGAAACACATTGCTACAGCATATATATATATATATTAATAGTCAAAAGGTTCTGAAAGCCCCCAGCCCCCCCATGGTCACAGATGACAGGGAAAGGCAGATATATTGAATTATTTTTTCCCTTCAGTCTTTAGAGATGAGAAAAGGGGTCTGATAGTCTTAACAGTAATATTAACAATGAATGACCTCTGTGGTTGACTTAAAACAAAGTTAAAAGAGAAATTCAATGTGAACAAATCCCCAGGTCCAGATAGCTTACACCCACAATTCCTTAGAAAATTTAGCTCAGTTATAGCCAAGTCACTAATTCAAATTTCTAATGACACCTTGCTGACTGGAATGGTATCAACTAAGTGGCATAGAGCAAACTTGGTACCCATTTACAAAAAAAGGATTAATGTGCATACCAGGAAACTACAAACCAGTCAGCCTAACATCACTAGTATGTAAGGAGTTTGAAGGAATGGTAATGGATTGTATACAGAATTTTATCTGTGAAATTAGTATCGTAAGCGACAACCATCATGGATTTATGAAACGCTGTTCTTGTCAGACCAACCTGTTTTCAATGTATCAGGACATAACTGAGAAATTGCATGGTGAAAGTCAAGTGGATATAATTTATTTAGATTTTGCCAAGGAATTTAATCTATAAAATAAGATATTTTGGAGTTGTTGCTATTGTATATACATGGATAGGAAACTCGGTACATTAATGGGTCTGGAGAGTAGTGATAAATAAATCATTCTCTGAATTGTGTTCTGTCATGGGCCAGTGCTGTTTAAATGTGTTTATTAATGATATAGAGTTTGGAATCAAGAGCTAAATTTCAGTGTTTGATGATCCCACATTATGCAGGAAAATAACTTCCACATTGGATATATCCTCATTACAGGAAGACCTTGCCAAATTTGAAATTTGAGCAGCTACATGGCCAATGAAGTTCAAAATTGAGAAATATAAAGTTACGCACTTGGGTGCCAAAAATAGACATGCAAATTACATGTTGAGAGGGGCTCCCCTAGAAGAATCAGTGAGGAGAAAGGATCTGGGGCTGCTTGTAGAGCATAGGCTTAAAAATTGCATGCTATGGCAAGCCTCAGCTAACAAACCTAGCAAAATGCATTAAAAATGGGTATACATTTCAGAGATAAATCAATAAATCTACCCCTTTACAAAACACTGGTTCGACCTCATCCTAAATCTGGTTTAGTCTTAACTTGGTCATCAATCCTCAGGATTCAATGTTGTAAAATTAGAAAGAGTTCAGTGAAGGGCAACAGAATTAAAAAGTGGGATGGAGGACCTCAGCTATGAGGATTGATTAGTTATTCACTCCGGAGAAGAGGTACTGAAGAGAGAATTTGATTGCAATGTACAAATATTATACAATGTATAATAAAGGGTCACTCTAGTAGCTGTGATAAACTGTTTACTCTAAGAGCCCTTTCACACTGGGGCGGGCGGCGGCGTCAGTGCTATTGTAAGCGGCGCTTTACCGTCGGTATGCGGCCGCTAGCGGGGCACTTTCGGGTCGGTTTGCAGGCGCTATTATTAGCGCAATAGCGCCTGCAAACCGCCCCAGTGTGAAAGGGCTCTAATATCCCTGAAGAAGACACACAGGCACAATTTGAGGTTAAAAGAAAGGATGTTTAACCTCATATTGTGGAATGGATTCTTTACTGTTAGAGCAGTTAAAATGTGGAAATCCCTCACCCAGAAAGGGGTACTAGCTGAGAGTGTTGACAACTTCAAAAAACTTTCAGATGTCTTCCTCGGGGAGCAGAATATACAGCGCTATGGGATTTGTTAGAGAATAGCAATCACGCACACACATGTACTGAATGAATATGCGTCTTTGTTCAACCTTATAAGCTATATAACTATATACATTTTAACCACTTCAGCACCGGAAGATTTGCTCCCTTAATGACCAGGCCATTTTTTGTGATTCGGCACTGCCTCGTTTTAACTGACAATTGCGCGGGCGTGCGACTTTGTACAAAAACAAAATTGGTGTCCTTTTTTTCCCCACTTCTAGAGCTTTATTTTGGTGGTAATTGATCACCTCAGCGATTTTTTAATTTTTTGCGCTATAAACAAGAAAAGAGCGACAATTTTGAAAAAAAACCCTATATTTTTCACTTTTTGCTATAATAAATATCCCCCAAATTAAAAAAAAAAACTAAAAATAAATTTCTTTCTCAGTTTAGGCCATTATATATACTTCTACATATTTTTGGAAAAAAATCACAATAAGGGTATATTGATTAGTTTGCACAAAAGTTTTTTAAAAAAAACTAATTTCTTTCTCAGTTTAGGCCAATATATATACTTCTACATATTTTTGGTAAAAAAATCACAATAAGGGTATATTGATTAGTTTGCACAAAAATTATAGCATCTACAAAATAGGGGCTATATTTATGGCATTTTTATTAATCAATTTTTTTTTACTAGTAATGCCAGTGATCTGCAATTTTTATGGGGACTGTGACATTGTGGGGGACAGATCGGACACTTTTGTTGGACTATGGACATTTATACAACGATCAGTGCTATAAAAATGCACCGATTACTGTATAAATGACACTGGCAGTGAAGGGGTTAACAGTATTGGGCAATCAAGGGGTTAAGTGTGTGTCCTAAGGAGTGATTCTAACTGTGGGGGGATGGAACTGCCTGGGTGGGGAGACCGTTCGTTGTTCATACTTAGTATGAACAACAGATCAGTCTCCTCTCCCCTGACAGCATGGAGATCTGTCTGTCTGTACTGGTCTAAAAGCGAGCCAACGTATAGCTATGGCGGTTCGCCCAGGGGAGCCAACCTGCCACAGTATAACTCATGCTGGGAAGTGATTAAATTCTGTACAATTGCTTTGAACCATGAAATCAGGAGATCTCTTTAATAAACTTTTCATTGAATTTGTTACAACATAAAATTCTAGGCATTTATAGTTATATCTATTTTTTGTTAGGTTATAAAATAAAGCCTATTACAAGGTTTGTTATCACACATTAAGTGAAGTGCTCTACTTATGACCTTTATGAAGTTATTGGTTTTCACAATTTAGTGCATATAAATTCTATGTAGTTGTTATCAGACTGCTGAATTGAATAGACATGAAAATATGGCTCTATAAAAATATAGACATTTTTAAACTATTCAAATTATTTATTTTGCTTCTAGATATAAGAGACATTTTATATCGTTGGAATGCACTAGGAGATCTATTATCATTTTCACACAAAGTGGGATCCATACTTAATTCAGATATAGCATTACATGAAAAACAAATTAATTTTACATCTTTGTTATATAAGGTAAGTTCCTTACAATGTTAATAAAAACTGAAGGCCACACGAACGGCTTAATACACAGATAAAATGCATGCATTATAGCTGTTTTATTTGTTAAATGTTTTATTTTTGACCATCCAGTTCTGAGATTTACACAGCTCCAGCACAGCATAGTCCTGTCTGGCAGGACAGAAGGGATTATTTTTATCTGCTGCAGTTGAAGCGGAGTTCCATCCAAAAGTGGAACTTCCGCTCATCTGATTCCTCACCCCCTCCAGTGCCACAATTGGCACCTTTCAGGGGGGAGGGGGGTGCAGATACCTGTCTACTACAGATATTTGCACCCACTTCCTGGAATAGACTCCCGCGGGAGTCATGCCCCCTACCGCACCCCCCGCTGTCTCCTGGGAAACACACAGGTCCCAGGACATATCAGGGACCACTCAGGACGTGCAGCGTGACTCGCGCATGCGCAGTAGAGAACCGGGAAGTGAAGCCGCAACGCTTCACTTCCTGATTCCCTCACAGAGAATGGTGGCGGCAGCAGCTGAGAGCCGAACAATTGATCGGCTTCGGCTGCCGACATCGCTGGACTCCAGGACAGGTAAGTGTCCATTTATTAAAAGTCAGCAGCTGCAGTATTTGTAGCTGCTGGCTTTTAATAAATTTTTTTTAGGCGAACTCCCTCTTTAAAGAGTTACTAACCAAGGACCCTGCCTTCACAATATCTGGTCTCCCATAGTACACAGTACATGGAGTAGTCTTTTGACTTCTATCAGTGTCCAGCCAAGAACTAATTAAAGCTTGTAGGAGGAGTTTTCTGACTGTGCTATGAGACTGCAGGACCCCGGACCCTCTGTCTGGACAGTACTGATTGGTCCTGTGCTGATCACATGTATCCTCCCAATAAAAAAAAAATCCTCTCTAGCAATACACACCAAACTGAGCATGTGCATCCTGACTTCATAGACTCTGTGTTATCAGGAAATTATTAGGCGTCAGTGGAAGAAGGGGAGGATCAGAGAAGCCAGGCTCAACAGCCTTTTTACACAATGCAGAGGATTAACCCCTTAGGTACCACAGTGAGTATAACAAACATGTTTTACTACATATACAGACTGATCGTGTATTTAGTAATACTTTACATGAACCATACAGGTCTTGTTCCTCCAATAGCCTGTTACTGGACAGTGAAAGGAGAAGCAGCACACTGATGAGCTAATTTCTCTGTCCCCCTGCTCCCTCCACTTACTAGCATCTTCCCTGTTAGCATGTGAGCACTGCAGCACATCTGATTGTTTCCTTGCACTGCTTCCCCCTTTTTTGAGCATGAGCTCTGCTGGACAGGAGAATACAAGAAGCTGTTAATAAGTCAAATTCAGGTACATATACTGCTTACATTTAAAAATATGCATTTAACCACTTAAGGACCGCCTCACGCCGATATACGTCCGCAAGGCGGCACGGGCAGGCAAAATCAGGTAGATCTACGTGATCTGCCTCCCGTGGGTGGGGGGTCCGATCGGACCTCCCCCCGGTGCCCGAGGGGGTCCTCTTTTGTCCCCCGGCGATCGGAGGTGAGGGGGGGCCATCCGTTCGTGGCCCCCCCCCCCTCGCAATCGCCGGCAGCCAATGAGAATCTTCCTTTGCTGCTGTATGCTAAACAGCAGCAAAGGAAATGATGTCATCTCTCCTTGGCTCGGTATTTTCCGTTCCGGCGCCGAGGAGAGAAGACATCTATGTGAGTGCACAAACACTACACACACAGTAGAACATGCCAGGCACACAAAACACCCCCGATCCCCCCCCCGATTGCCCCCCGATCACCCCCCAATCACCCCTCTCCCCTCCCTGTCACACTGACACCAAACAGGTTTTTTTTTTTCTGATTACTGCATGGTGTCTGTTTGTGACAGTTACTGTGTTAGGACAGTCACTGTTAGCCCCCTTTAGGTCTAGGGTACCCCCCTAACCCCCCCTAATAAAGTTTTAACCCCTTGATCACCCCCTGTCACCAGTGTCGCTAAGCGATCATTTTTCTGATCGCTGTATTAGTGTCACTGGTGACGCTAGTTAGGGACGTAAATATTTAGGTTCGCCGTCAGCGTTTTATAGCGACAGGGACCCCCATATACTATCTAATAAATGTTTAACCCCTTGATTGTCCCTAGTTAACCCTTTCACCACTGATCACCGTATAACCGTTACGGGTGATGCTGGTTAGTTCGTTTATTTTTTATAGTGTCAGGGCACCCGCCGTTTATTACCGAATAAAGGTTTAGCCCCCTGATCACCCGGCGGTGATATGCGTCGCCCCAGGCAGCGTCAGATTAGCACCAGTACCGCTAACACCCACGCACGCAGCATACGCCTCCCTTAGTGGTATAGTATCTGAACGGATCAATATCTGATCCGATCAGATCTATACTAGTGTCCCCAACAGTTTAGGATACCCAAAAACACAGTGTTAGCGGGATCAGCCCAGATACCTGCTAGCACCTGCGTTTTGCCCCTCTGCCCGGCCCAGCCCAGCCCACCCAAGTGCAGTATCGATCGATCACTGTCACTTACAAAACACTAAACGCATAACTGCAGCATTCGCAGAGTCAGGCCTGATCCCTGCGATCGCTAACAGTTTTTTTGGTAGCATTTTGGTGAACTGGCAAGCACCAGCCCCAGGCTGCGTCAGGTTAGCGCCAGTACCGCTAACACCCACACACACACCGTACACCTCCCTTAGTGGTATAGTATCTGATCAATATCTGATCCGATCAGATCTATACTAGCGTCCCCAGCAGTTTAGGGTTCCCAAAAACGCAGTGTTAGTGGGATCAGCCCAGATACCTGCTAGCACCTGCGTTTTGCCCCTCCGCCCAACCCAGCCCAGCCCACCCAAGTGCAGTATCGATCGATCACTGTCACTTACAAAACACTAAACGCATAACTGCAGCGTTCGCAGAGTCAGGCCTGATCCCTGCGATCGCTAACAGTTTTTTTGGTAGCGTTTTGGTGAACCAGCAAGCGCCAGCGGCCTAGTACACCCCGGTCGTAGTCAAACCAGCACTGCAGTAACACTTGGCGACGTGGCGAGTCCCATAAGTGCAGTTCAAGCTGGTGAGGTGGCAAGCACAAGTAGTGTCCCGCTGCCACCAAAAAGACAAACACAGGCCCGTCGTGCCCATCATGCCCTTCCTGCTGCATTCGCCAATCCTAATTGGGAACCCACCACTTCTGCAGCGCCCGTACTTCCCCCATTCACATCCCCAACCAAATGCAGTCGGCTGCATGAGAGACATTTTCTTTATGTCCTCCCGAGTACCCCTACCCAGCGAACCCCCCCCAAAAAGATGTTGTGTCTGCAGCAAGCGCGGATATAGGCGTGACACCCGCTATTATTGTCCCTCCTGTCCTGACAATCCTGGTCTTTGCATTGGTGAATGTTTTGAACGCTACCATTCACTAGTTGAGTATTAGCGTAGGGTACAGCATTGCACAGACTAGGCACACTTTCACAGGGTCTCCCAAGATGCCATCGCATTTTGAGAGACCCAAACCTGGAACCGGTTACAGTTATAAAAGTTAGTTACAAAATAAGTGTAAATATATATATATATATATATATATATATAAAATAAAAAAAAATAGTTGTCGTTTTATTGTTCTCTCTCTCTCTATTCTCTCTCTCTATTCTCTCTCTCTATTGTTCTGCTCTTTTTTACTGTATTCTATTCTGCAATGTTTTATTGTTATTATGTTTTATCATGTTTGTTTTTCAGGTATGCAATTTTTTATACTTTACTGTTTACTGTGCTTTATTGTCAACCATTTTTTTGTCTTCAGGTACGCCATTCACGACTTTGAGTGGTTATACCAGAAAGATGCCTGCAGGTTTAGGTATCATCTTGGTATCATTCTTTTCAGCCAGCGGTCGGCTTTCATGTAAAAGCAATCCTAGTGGCTAATTAGCCTCTAGACTGTTTTTACAAGCCGTGGGAGGGAATGCCGCCCCCCACCGTCTTCCGTGTTTTCTCTGGCTCTCCTGTCTCAACAGGGAACCTGAGAATGCAGCTGGTGATTCAGCCAGCTGACCATAGAGCTAATCAGAGACCAGAGTGGCTCCAAACATCTCTATGGCCTAATAAACCGAAAGCTACGAGCATTTCATGACTTTCGCTGGATGTAAACAGCGCCATTGGGAAATTGGGAAAGCATTTTATCACACCAATCTTGGTGTGGTCAGATGCTTTGAGGGCAGAGGAGATATCTAGGGTCTAATAGACCCCAATTTTTTCAAAAAAGAGTACCTGTCATTACCTATTGCTATCATAGGGGATATTTACATTCCCTGAGATAACAATAAAAATGATTAAAAAAAAATGAAAGGAACAGTTTAAAAATAAGATAAAAAAGCAAAAAAATAATAAAGAAAAAAAAAAAGCACCCCTGTCGCCCCCTGCTCTCGCGCTAAGGCGAACGCAAGCGGCGGTCTGTCGTCAAACGTAAACAGCAATTGCACCATGCATGTGAGGTATCACCGCGAAGGTCAGATCGAGGGCAGTAATTTTAGCAGTAGACCTCCTCTGTAAATCTAAAGTGGTAACCTGTAAAGGCTTTTAAAGGCTTTTAAAAATGTATTTATTTTGTTGCCACTGCACGTTTGTGCGCAATTGTAAAGCATGTCATGTTTGGTATCCATGTACTCGGCCTAAGATCATCTTTTTTATTTCATCAAACATTTGGGCAATATAGTGTGTTTAGTGCATTAAAATGTAAAAAAGTGTGTTTTTTCCCCAAAAAATGCGTTTGAAAAATCGCTGCGCAAATACTGTGTGAAAAAAAAAAAAAGAAACACCCACCATTTTAATCTGTAGGGCATTTGCTTTAAAAAAAATATATAATTTTTGGGGGTTCAAAGTAATTTTCTTGAAAGAAAAAATAATTTTTTCATGTAAACAAAAAGTGTCAGAAAGGGCTTTGTCTTCAAGTGGTTAGAAGAGTGGGTAATGTGTGACATAAGCTTCTAAATGTTGTGCATAAAATGCCAGGACAGTTCAAAACCCCCCCAAATGACTCCATTTTGGAAAGTAGACACCCCAAGCTATTTGCTGAGAGTCATGTCGAGTCCATGGAATATTTTATATTGTGAAACAAGTTGCGGGAAAGAGACAATTTCTTTTTTTTTTTTTTTGCACAAAGTTGTCACTAAATTATATATTGCTCAAACATGCCATGGGAATATGTGAAATTACATCCCAAAATACATTCTGCTGCTTCTCCTGAGTACGGGGATACCATATGTGTGAGACTTTTTGGGAGCCTAGCCGCGTACGGGACCCCGAAAACCAAGCACCACCTTAAGGCTTTCTAAGGGCGTACATTTTTGATTTCACTCTTCACTGCCTATCACAGTTTCGGAGGCCATGGAATGCCCAGGTGGCACAAACCCCCCCCCCAAATGACCCCATTTTGGAAAGTAGACACCCCAAGCTATTTGCTGAGAGGTATAGTGAGTATTTTGCAGACCTCACTTTTTGTCACAAAGTTTTGAAAATTGAAAAAAGAAAAAAAAATGTTTTTTCTTGTCTTTCTTCATTTTCAAAAACAAATGAGAGCTGCAAAATACTCACCATGCCCCTCAGCAAATAGCTTGGGGTGTCTATTTTCCAAAATGGGGTCATTTGGGGGGTTTTGTGCCACCTGGGCATTCCATGGCCTCCGAAACTGTGATAGGCAGTGAAGAGTGAAATCAAAAATTTACACCCTTAGAAATCCTGAAGGCGGTGATTGGTTTTCGGGCCCCGTACGCGGCTAGGCTCCCAAAAAGTCCCACACATGTGGTATCCCCATACTCAGGAGATGCAGCTAAATGTATTTTGGGGTGCAATTCCACATATGCCCATGGCCTGTGTGAGCAATATATCATTTAGTGACAACTTTGTGCAAAAAAAAATGTGTCACTTTCCCGCACCTTGTGTCAAAATATAAAATATTTCATGGACTCAACATGCCTCTCAGCAAATAGCTTGGGGTGTCTACTTTCCAAAATGGGGTCATTTGGGGGGGGGGGGGGTTGTGCCATCTGGGCATTTTATGGCCTTCAAAACTGTGGTATCACATGTGGTATCCCCGTACTCAGGAGAAGCAGCTGAATGTATTTTGGGGTGCAATTCCACATAGGCCCATGGCCTGTGTGAGCAATATATCATTTAGTGACAACTTTTTGTAAATATTTTTTTTTTTTGTCATTATTCAATCACTTGGGACAAAAAAATAAATATTCAATGGGTTCAACATGCCTCTCAGCAATTTCCTTGGGGTGTCTACTTTCCAAAATGGGGTCATTTGGGGGGGGTTTGTACTGCCCTGCCATTTTAGCACCTCAAGAAATGACATAGGCAGTCATAAACTAAAAGCTGTGTAAATTCCAGAAAATGTACCCTAGTTTGTAGACGCTATAACTTTTGCGCAAACCAATAAATATACGCTTATTGACATTTTTTTTTACCAAAGACATGTGGCCGAATACATTTTGGCCTAAATGTATGACTAAAATTGAGTTTATTGGATTTTTTTTATAACAAAAAGTAGAAAATATCATTTTATTTCAAAATTTTCGGTCTTTTTCCATTTATAGCGCAAAAAATAAAAACCGCAGAGGTGATCAAATACCATCAAAAGAAAGCTCTATTTGTGGGAAGAAAAGACGCAAATTTCGTTTGGGTACAGCATTGCATGACCGCGCAATTAGCAGTTAAAGTGACGCAGTGCCAAATTGTAAAAAGACCTCTGGTCCTTAGGCAGCATAATGGTCCGGGGCTGAAGTGGTTAATGATGTGTTTATGAATACAGAGCTGCATTAATTATTGTGTTTTACATCTGCCTAGAGTTCAGTTTTGAAATCTACTTTTTTTTTTTAACACATTTTGGATAAAGTGGGGAAAAAGATACAATATCTGTCAAGATTTTTGACTGTGGACTTAACTCATCAGGCTTTTTAGCTTACAAGTTAACAAGTTTGCAGAGTTATTAAAAATGTTTTTGGGATACAGAACCAGTCACATACCCTTCATTAGAGGAAGATTATCCTATATCCTGCTGGCTCCTGGGCATAGGATACAGCGGCCGTGACAGTTATGAAACCCAAACCTTGCCTTCCCCTTCCTTGCCTCTCTTCCTGTCACAAATCCTTCTTATTTTTTCCTAGAATGATACAAGGGAGAGCTTGATATTTATCCTCCCTGCTTCATTCTCAGAATGCCTTGCATTTTGGGAAAATATTACAAGACTTTTTGTGAATGGATGGTAGGGGAGGAAAGTGAGGATGAGCAGCACAATCCTTCACTGTCAAAGCCACTGACCTTAACCTTGACAATCCTGAAGATTACTTCTGTGAGAAAGATCCATCTTTACTGAAGGGAGGATTTGTCAGATAATCAGGAGCCACCAGGATATAGATTACACTTCATTAGAGGTAAGTTATGTGATTGACTCCTGATAGGTGCAATTGGACTACAGATAACACTCTAGAGCACACCTTTATTGTCTATGAACCATTGTCTATGACAATGTCTCCAGTGGTTCTGCACAGCTTCCAGTCCCATACTACATAATTAAAGTCTAGCACAACTACTACTTCTACCGAGGGATGTTTATTCACTTACTGGTTAAAGTTATTTTTCTTGGTAATGCAACTTTACTTCAGATCTCACCAAACAATTAGTTGTCGTTTTCCTTTAATTAAATCCTTTGCTATGTGTTGGAGATGTTATGTGTGTTAAGCAATTGACATGGTATGATGTATTTATCTAAACATTGTAACTGTGTACTAAGGTATCACCGATATCTTGTCTGATTAATACAATAAATGGTTTATTAAAAAATTGTATGCCTGGTCCTGTATCCCCCAATTCAGCAGTAAGCAGTGATTCCAGTGCTACTAAAATATTTGACCTCTTTTCAGTTTCATGATTTGAATGGTAGAAAGAGTGGGTAAATTGAATAATTCTCTTGGTTAGTCAAGGGACATGTATACTGTATATATATTTTTTTAAAAAAGAAGTAACTATACGTTTACTGCAATAATGAACAAACAACTTTTAATATGTGGGTTTTGTGTTATGTTTCTTAGATTTTTCCTAATGAGAATACAAGTGGCCACCTTCAAAAGTTTATTATGTCTGCTACTGAAACATATATTTCTTTTTTGAATGCTACTTTATTAGTAAAAAGTAGTCCACAGAATGTACAGTTTGTTTTGACTAATATATTAAGACAACTCACAAGATATTTGGAAGACCTTTTTGCAACCTTTGATGAAAAGCAGTTAGAAGAAGAGTAAGTACAATCTACCAGTCTTTTAAAATGACCTTTATGCAGAACTATTTTTGCTTCAAAGGACTAAATGTTTTTTTTTTTTAAATAGTCATTGCACCTAATTAATTAATGTCTACCTATTTTTATTAATTTCTGCACAATAATATAAATAGTCTGTGGCCTGTTTTTGTACCCTGCTGTGTGATAAAAAAAATATTTGCACTGTTTGCTAAAGCTCGCATTTTTCTGGAATGTGAAACAAGTGAGCGCATTAATGTGAAATCCTCTGGCAATAAGCCCTTGCCATAATCCTTATTGATGACTGTAGAAATGTTTTAATTTAAAAAAGGATACTAGTCAGTATCTAGCCATTGATTCATCCGCTACACTGATAAAAGAGATGAAAAATGTGGGTGACAGGTTGGCTAATAAGTTGTGGTTGATTAAGCAATTACTTTCACATCAAAAAAGATTTGATAGTGTTATAAAGCCAAAACATCCTTCTTTCTTGAATTCACATAACCATATGGACCATGACCATGTCACAGGTATGCAGCATTAGAAGGTCATTTGTAATTTGTAAACAAATCCTGACGGATCACAAAGAATTTTATTATCTTAGAATGTTTTGTTCATTCACAGAAGTTTCTAACTTACAGTATTCCAGTCAAAGAAAGAAAATGAGTCAAAAGAAATTATAGAGCTATGCACACAACACACACTAAAACACAAAGCTGGTGAGAGTAATAGTGAAATGCAGAGTGGCTTCTCAAATCCCCAGCAAAACTGGGGCAGAGGAGACTCTAGAGAGGAGACGGCAGGCTCTGTAATATGTTAGTGAAAGAACAGATCCTATATATAACAGTCAAACATATTTGGATTGGCATGATCCTTATAAAGAAATAAGCAGAATTCACTGTTATTAGCCTTCTATGGACATACAGGTGGTTATAAAGGTATTTGAATACTGAGGTTCCTCAATGGCTTGGCGCAAGAAAAAAAAAAAGAGATAGTTGGTTAACAGTACAAAAATATGTACCGTGCCTTGAAAAAGTATTCACACCCCTTGAAATTTTCCATCTTTTGTTACAACCAAAAACGTAAATGTATTTTATTGGGATTTTATGTGATAGACCAACACAGTGACATATAATTGTGAAGTGGAAGGAAAATGATAACTGGTTTTATTTTTTTTTACAAATATCTGAAAAGTGTGTGCATTTGTATTCAGCGCCCTTTACTCTGATACCCCTAACTGAAATTTAGTGGAACAAATTTCCTTCAGAAGTCACCTAATTAGTAAATAGAGTCCACCTGTGTGTAATTTAACCTCAGTAAAAATACAGCTGTTCTGTGAAACACTCTGAGGTTTATTAGAGAACCTTAGTGAACAAACATAATAAAGGCCAGGGAACACATCAGACAGGTCGGGGTAAAGTTGTGGAGAAGTTTAAAGCAGGGTTAGGTTATAAAATATCCCAAGCTTTGAACATCTCACGGAGCACTGTTCAATCCATCATCTGAAAATGGAAAGAGTATGGCATAACTGCAAACCTACCAAGACATGGCAGTCCACCTACACGATAGGCCGGGCAAGGAAAGCATTAATCAGGGAAGCAGCCAAAAGGCCCATGGGAATTCTGGAGGAGCTGCAGAGATCCACAGCTCAGGTGGGAGAATCTGTCCACAGGTCAACAATTAGTTGTGCACTCCACAAATCTGGCCTTTATGGAAGAGTGGCAAGAACAAATCTATTGTTGAAAGAAAGCCATAAAAAGCCCCATTTGCATTTTGCAAAAAGCCATGTGGGGGACACAGCAAACATGTGGAAGAAGGTGCTCTGCTCAGATGAGAAGAAAATTGAACTTTTTGGCCTTAAAGCAAAACGCTATATGTGTGGTGAAAAACTAACACTGCACATCACCCTGAACACACCATCCCCACCGTGAAACATGGTGGTGGCAGCATCATGTTGTGTGGATGCTTTTCTTCAGCAAGGACAGGGAAGCTGGTCAGAGTTAATGGGAAGGTGGATGGAGCCAAACACAGGGCAATCTTAAAAGCAAGCCTGTTAGAGTCTGCAAAAGACTTGAGACTGGGGTGGAGGTTCACCTTTCAGAAGAACAATGACCCTAAACATACAGACAGAGCTACAATGTAATGGTTTTACATTGTTAGAATGGCCCAGTCAAAGTCCAGACCTAAATCCAATTGAGAATCTGTGGGAAGACTTGGAAATTGCTGTTCAAATTGCTCTCCATCCAATCTGACAGAGCTTGAGGTATTTTGCAAAGAAGAATGGGCAAAAATGTCACTCTCTAGATGTTCAAAAAGGCTTGCAGCTGTAATTGCAGCCAGGTGGTTCTACAAAGTATTGACTCAGGGGGGCTGAATAGAAATGCACACCACACTTTTCACATATTTATTTGTAAAAAAAATTGAAAACCATTTATCATTTTCCTTCCACTTCACAATTATGTGCCCCTTATGTTGGTCTATCACATAAAAGCCCAATAAAATACATTTACGTTTTTGGTTGTAACATAAAAAAATGTGGAAAATTTCAAGGGGTATGAATACTTTTTCAAGGCACTGTAGCTGCACATTATGACGTTACTGGCTGCAAAAAGCTTGCAATAAGGGACAATTCTCCCCATAAACTCATACTTGAATGCATACTAACAGTATTATCTGTCCTCAAATTCAAAATCCAAAAACAATGCCACACTCAGTTGTGCCACACAGATGTCACCCTACTTGCACAGCCACATCCCTGCATGCTTACACGCCTCTGTTCTTGCTTATGCATTTTCATGTTAACATGCTCATACCCAAATGCAAAGCCAATGGCTGCACAAAGGCTATGCACTTGCTATAGCCAGATTCGGTTATTTCAGCCCACTAATTTTTTCATTCCTTAGTAAATGCATCCTCTCTGACTCCAGTAACTCGAACAACCGAGGCCACTATTGCTTTCATATTTCACAAAACACATGTATGATAGATTGTACCTACACAAACCTGTCATGTAAATGGTCAAAACTGAGTACTCTAACTGACCATAAAAGTAAAGGAAAAAAAATAGAGGAAGTAGAGAAAGAAAAAATGACAGATTTATAGGAAAGGATTGAGTAATAGAAAGAAAGAACAGAGAAGTGAGGAATCTGTGTCCTCAATCGCCATACAGAGCCCAAACTCCATCCACTCAAAACCCCAGGTGGGTATAAACCCAAACAGAAGGGCACTAGAATAAATCATAAATGATATTCCAAGATAAGCTTCAGTTTCCAAACCTCATTGTATTTATTGACAGTGTTTATACTAGTAGCTGTAGGGTACTTCATCCTTTTGACGTCTCTAATCCTGGTAGGAAGTTCCATCAGACAGGAAGATTCAATTCTTTTCCAATAAAGGGCAACTAGATACCGTGCTGCCTTGAGGATATGTATTAACAATTATTTAGAAGTCTTAGAAAAAGCAGAATGAGTCAGATCTAAGAACAGTTAGATTAGGAAACCAGTCTGGTCAAAGTTTTTACTTAATGACAGATTTGCAGGTATCCAAAGAAAGCCTGTTGGGAAAGTGAAAGGCATTTTGAAGATCCTGAAAGCAATGCAGTTTTATAGTTCCAACCAAAGCCAAAGTGAAATAAGCTATTTTCTTGCCAAAGTTGAGGCATCTGTGCAGTTATGCTATCTGGAATAGCAGGGGTAAATAAAAACTTGCAAGAGATGCATTAGTTGTCAAAGGGTATAGATTCTTAGCTTGATGCAAAAGGATACAAGTAGGCGCCATAGGGCTTAGTAACTTAGAGAGGCTTACAGAAACACAAACGCTTCATAATATAGTGTTTGGGTTGGTGAGAGTCAACCACAACTTTTTCGTTTCAATCCATAGGTTAAAAGAACAAAATGTGAGCCATGAGGCCAAGGCATGCAGCTCAGCTGAAAGACAATATTAAGAGATATTTAGGAGTCAAAACCCCCTTGGTCCTTTGGGACAAATAAGACTGATCTAGAGAGTCTATGGTGTTTGTAATTCCAAGTTAAGTAAATTATTTGGTGTTATTTTAAAAAAAGGGATCAGGACTGGTATTGGTAGTGTTTCAATTAAAAAATAGTTTTGGACATTTGAGCGGACTTTACTGGTAACAGAAAGGAACACAATATATGGTAATTTAACAAAAGAGGTTGTTTATTAAATATTACAAAATTTGATAAAAGTATACATAAATAAAAACAAGAGAATTAGGAGCTCTCATTTATATAACCCCAGGTATTAAAATATATATTCCCTATACTGCCAAGTCAAACAAGGTCAACGTTTCGCTGTCGCTGCTTCAGGACCTATTTCAATTGACTGCAAGCAAAGGGATTCTGCATGGGAAAAAGAACAGTATCAAAAACTTCATCAAAAGGATGACAGATGCAGACAAATCACATATGATGAGATAAACCCCATATATGGTATGGAGACAAAATATATTGGGTACCACTTACATAGTAAATAGAGTCCTCTCATAAGCGGCATGGCATGTGCTACCCAGGTGCAACCAGATCAGCGAGGCATTCACTAGATCAGAACCGACCAGGAAATACCTCTAATGTCCCAATCTGAGAAGGAAAAAAATGTGATGAAAAGAAAAATATAATAATATAATATATATAATAAGTCCCCATATAAAGATACGGGGTAACATATATTAATAATGACTGCATCTTAGCAAGGTGCTCACAGGACCAGCAGATTCACAACAACATTACATGGAGGTGACTATTCCTTCTCCACAGTATCTAGGGCAGGGGTCTCAAACTGGCGGCCCTCCAGCTGTTGTGAAACTACAAGTCCCATCATGCCTCTGCCTGTGGGAGTCATGCTTGTAACTGTCAGCCTTGCAATGCCTCATGGGACTTGTAGTTTCACAACAGCTGGAGGGCCGCCAGTTTGAGACCCCTGATCTAGGGCCACCCTCCTCTTGTAAAATACAGCATGTACATAGCAAAAATTGCACCCCAAAAAACATTCTGCTACTCCTTCCGAGTATGGCGATACAACATGTATGAGACTTTTACACAGCCTGGTCACATAGAGAGGTCCACCATTGAAGTAGTACCTTCAGGCGTTCTAGGAGAATAAATTACACATCTCATTTCATTCCTTCCTATCACACTTTTGAAGGTCCTGGAGCACCAAGACAGTGGAATTCCCCACAAAATTACTCCATTTTGTAAAGCAAAAACCCCAACGTATATTCTATGAGGCATAGGCTGCAGATAGGTACTCGGGTACTTTAATGGGCTGGTGATAGGTACTTGGATACTCTGATGGGCTGGTGATAGGTACTTGGATACTCTGATGGGCTGGTGACAGGTACTTGGGTACTTTGATGGGCTGGTGACAGGTACTCGGGTACTCTGATGGGCTGGTGACAGGTACTCAGGTACTCTGATGGGCTGGTGACAGGTACTCGGGTACTCTGATGGGCTGGTGACAGGCACCCGGGTACAATGATGGGCTGGTGAGAGGTAGTTGGGTACTCTGATGGGTTGTGACAGATACTCGGGTACTCAGATGGGTTGGTGACAGGTACTTGGGTACTCTGATGATCTGGTGACAGGTACTCGGGTACTCTGATGGGCTGGTGACAGATACTCGGGTATTTAGATGGGCTGTTAAGCCACATACACATGGCCGGACTTTCCGACAGAAAAAGACTGATGGGAGCTTTTGGTCGGACATTCCGACCGTGTGTATGCCCCATCGGACTTTTTCTGTCGGCATTTCCGACGGACTCAGATATAGAACATGCTCTAAATCTTTCCGTCGGAAATGCCGATGGAGTTTAGCCCGTTGGCAAGTCCGGCCGTGTGTACGCTGCATAACAAGTACTTTGATGGGCTGGTGACAGGTGCTTTAATGGGTGATGACAGATCCTCTTTATTGGGGGGAATCAGTGTGTTTGGTGTATACTGTAGGTGGTAACAAGCTGTTACCGCAATCTCGGTAACAGCTCGTTACCACGGTTTGTTGACATTCTGTGACCGGCTGTGATTGGACACAGCCAAGCACGTGGTAAAGAGTCAAATTTATTGGGCTGTGTCAGTGTGACAAGCCTCGTCCCTGATCGCCGCTCATGTAGCTCTTGTAGTTTTGCAACAGCTGGAGGGCCGCCAGTTTGAGACCCCTGCTCTAAAGGATAAAGTAAATCCAGTACCCTTACAAGATCACTTCACCAGATTGGTGGGGTATCCTGGGCATTTGAAACATCAAGTGTCTGTTGCTCAGCTTTGTAAGGCCACCACCTGATCTTCAGTTCATACCTTCTCTAAGTTCTACCAGGTGAATGTGAAGGCCTTTGCGGAATCAGCTTTTGGCCCCAATGTTCTTTCAGTGGCACTCTGGGTTGGGTCCTTGATCCTTGTCTGGTATGTTGGGCCTGTTGGTATTCTGTTTGCCTTGTTGCTGCCCACTCCTCTGACTCATTGCTTGGGGACATCCCAAGGTCAATGAATATTTAGACACTGTCCTGTACTGTATGATTAAAAAAAAGGACTTTTTTCTTACCTGTAAATTCCATATCTTAAAGTACAGTACAGAACACAGGCCACTCTATGCTCTGCTTCTATGTTACTCTGCATTGCTTGCTAAAAACTGAGGTCTCATGGAGTGAGGTAAAGTTATAGGGTATGCCCAAGGGGGCGCGTACAAAAGCTTTGCTATTGTCTAATTGCCTGAAAGTAGCAGCCTATTACTCATGGTCTATGAATCTCCAGCCTGTGTCCTCCATGCTATGCAATTTACACAGGTCAAAATTCCTTTTATTAGGAAGGCACATATACTACTTGCTTTTGGACCCTGTTTGCATAGTATAACATAATTCCTAAAACCTTTTTTCCTTTGTTAATAGCCTGCTATAAAATTCTATTTGTTGTAATAATAATTTATAATATGGGCAGCACAGTGGCTAAGTGGTTAGCACTTCCGCCTGGCAGCACTAGAGTTATCGGTTCGCATCCCAACCACGGCGCTACCTGCCTGGAGTTTGCATGATCTCCCTGTGCTTGTGTGGGTTTCCTCCAAGTGCTCTGGTTTCCTCCTACATGCTAAAGACATGCTGGTAGGTTAATTGGCTCCTGTCTAAATTGGCCCTAGTATGTGTATGAATGTGAATTAAGGACCTTAGATTGTAAGCTCCTTGAGGGCAGGGACTAATGTGAATGTACAATATATATGTAAAGCACTGTGCAAATTGATGGCACTATATAAGTATGTGAATAGACATTTTGAAGATCCTGAAATGAATGATGAGGTAGCATACCATACCTAAGTGCCAGAGATTATAGAGGCATAAAGTGAGAGAGAGGCACAACATCAGACAGTGAGGCAGGTAGTATGCAGAGAAGGGGAGGGAGCAGCCATCTTATATCTCTTGCTCTATGGGTGCAGGTTATTGCTATCCCTAAGTCTAATTTGAAGTCTCTGCCTTTAGTGTATAAAGTGCAGTAAATCTATCGGTCGTGTTGATACTACATGCATGAGAAGACACACGATTGTTCACCAAAAAACTTGGTGGGAGCAGCACATGAATGATATTAGTAGCGGATAGTCCACACTTTTCCTTTTCCTTGCTACTCCCTTTCACCTCTCCTTCTACTCCACAAGATCTATATGCATCTGCTGCAATATCTGTGACGTTTAGGCTCCGTTCACATCTTGGCTTTCCGAATCGTGGAATTTTTTTTGGGCGTTAGGCGACCCGCGATTCTGTTTGCGTGATTTTACCGCGATTGTCACCTGACAAATCGCAGCAAAATCACACCATGATCAGGGTGCCATTGGAAGTGACGGGGATCGCACGGGCATCACGTAATTTGGCGCTATTTCAAATTGCGGGCAGAATCGATGCCATTCCGCCCATGATACATAACGCTAAGATGTGAATTGAGCCCAAGTAATTAGAATAGTCTGACAAGTGGTTTAAGAGGCCTATCTCATGGCAATGCAGAGTAGAGCCAAGTGTAGGCCTCAGCATAAGTCTCCTAACCCCACAATGCTAACTTCAGCAGCATTCTTCGGCCAGTCAGGTGTCTCTTCCCCAGCTGCTGGAGCATAAGAATAAATATTCACCCAATTACCAAAATGCCAGGTTGGCAAAACTGCTGGCTTTACAGCTGCTCTCATTCCTGGAGTCTGCTCTCTTGTGCAACCTTTTTGTGCTGCATTTGTGCGACACACCATATTGGCAGGCACCCAGCAGCCATTTTTCCACCCAGATGGTAGACCATACACTTCACAAACATGTGGAAGCTAACTTCTCACTGGACCATGCAGCCGCAGGGTTTACATAACCACAAATACTTAATCCAGCAAGCATGGTCAGGGGCACTGCATCTCTTTTAGGATGCACTGGAAAATTTGCTGATGGCTGGGAAGGATGCAAGACAGGGCATGCTGCTGTAACTGGTGGTGCTTCTCTGTGTTAAAGTTAGTGATCATGGCAGCTCAGTTACCTTTACACCTTTCTCCTCAATGGCCTCATCCAGTGATTCACCAGAAGCACTAGTCCTCCCCAAGAGACCTAGAGCTTACACAATGGTCAGGACCAGTGCAAAGATTTTTATTCACACGGGTGAAGGTACATTTTACTACCCCCCATCCTGGATCGCTAAGGTGAAGTCACCGGGTGGCCCCGCCCTCAGTTATATAAGAACTGTCAAAGGCGATGAAGCGTCACACGGCGGGAGCCTCCCATGTCTCAAGCTGTGTCTTATTTTTTTTTAACATTTTGACACTTTTTTTTTGGTAAATGGTAGCCCAATGTACCCCATTACCATTTCACACAGTGAGGGAGGCCAGGATTTGGGGGTCCCCTTGTTAAAGGGGGCTTCCAGATTCCGATAAGCCCCCCACCCGTAGACCCCCACAACCACCGGGCAAGGGTTGTGGGGATGAGGCCCTTGTCCCCATCAACATGGGGACAAGGTGATTTAGAGGGCTACCCCAAAGCACCCTCCCCATGTTGAGGGCATGTGGCCTGGTACGGTTCAGGAGTGGGGGCGCTCTCTCACCCCCCCTTTTCCTGTGGCTTGCTAGGTTGCGTGCTCGGATAAGGGTCTGGTATAGATTTTGGGGGGACCCCTACGTCTTTTTTTTTATTTTTTTATTTTTTTTAATTTTGGCGCAGGGTTCCCCTTAAAATCCATACCAGACATTTCCTTTAGAAATGTCATTTTGCTGTGGTACTCTTCTAAACATGGGAAAAATGCGCCACTTTACAGGCATACTATAGACACCCCCCAGGCACGATATTTAAAGGAATATTTCATTTTTTTCACTTTAAGCATTAGAAAAATCACTGCTCCCGAAAAAACGCAGTTTTAAAAAAAAAAATTTTGATGCAGGACTCAGGTCCCCAAACACTTTTTACGACAATAACTTGCATATAAGCCTTTAAAATGAGCACTTTTGATTTTTCATGTTAGTGTCCCATAGACTTTAACGGTGTTCAGGCGGCTTTCGAATTTCCCCTAACACCGCATATTGTTCGTTGTTCGCAGAACATCCGAACAACCAAAGTTCGGCCCGAACTTATGCTCGGCCAAACAGTTCCCCCATCCCTAGTAGTGACCCCTCTCTGACATGCAGTGTCCCCAATGACACCCATGCTTCAGTAGCCAGTACAGACACGCAGTGCTCTCATCTAACACCCATGGTGCCATTCTTGGCATTGTAGTTCACTTTCCTGGCAGGCTTCCTGTTCCCAATCTGGGTGCGAAGGTCAGTGAAATGCTGTTTAGATGGTGTACTCAGCTGATCCCACTGAGCTCTGTGACTCTCTTGTGTCGCTCTCCGCTTCTGCCCAGTGAACCCAGGGCCAGTGCAAGGATTTTTGTCCTAACAGGCAAGAGTGAATTTTACCTCCCTCCCCCATCCTGGCCCCCTAAGGTGGCTGCCTAAGCTTCCTCATGCTGGTGCTGGCCCTGACAATGGCTCAGTAAAACACTATCACACTGTTTTGCAGCTGGTATGTCTCAGTGACAGGAGACACACTGGAAAGAAATTCTGTCAGTTTTTTCAGGAGCAGGTCCAGAGGTGGCGGACTCCACAGCATCAGGTTCCAGGAAAGATTGTTTGGCAACGGCTCCAAATCTGTTGTCTGCCCTTTGGCAGGGAAAATTCACACATGGCCCTTGCCTGGCATATATCCTCAAGTTGGTGGAGTAGTGGTTTTTATTTAGGTAGGTTGGGTTTGGCCACTTCAGGCTGTCATACCCAGCAGGTGTTTTACCCCCTTCCAGTTTGAATGACAATTATGCGATCATGCAACACTGTACCCAGACAAAATTTTTATCATTTTTTTTCCCTCATAAATAAAGCTTTCTTTTGGTGGAATTTAATCACTACTGTTTTATTTATTTTTTGCTAAATAAATGAATAGACTGAACATTTTGAAAAAAAAACTTTTTCATAGTTTTGCAAACAGGTAATTTTTCTATTTCACTGATGAGGCTGCACTGGTGGGCATTGTTGGGCACTAGTAGGCTGCACCGATAGGCACTAATGAGGCCGCACTGGTGGGCACTGATAAGGCTGCACTGATAGGCATCACCGATGGGCACTGATAGGTGACACTGATGGGCACTGGTAGGTGCAACTGATAGGCGGCACTGATAGGTGGCACTGATAGGTGACACTGATGAGGAGGCACTGATTGGCAGCACTTGTGGGCACAGATTGGCAGCACTAGTGGGCACTGTTGGGATTGTACTGATAATCAGGACACTGAAAATCCGTGCCCTGATTATCAGTGTAGATGTCCCTTTTAGAGAAGCCCGTTATCGGCTCTCTTCTCCTCATGCTGTAAGCATGAGGAAAGGAGTGCTGATAACTGGCTTCTGTTGACATCCATGATCAGCTCTGATTGGCTCTTTACCTCAAATTGTGATCAGCAGTGTCCTCCGGACACTGCGATCAGAGTGCACTGCCCGTGTCTTGCAGCGGGCATGATCATGGCACGCCATCATATGACGACATCCCAGAACTAGCCGGCTGTGCTGCAGCCGTCATTCGGCTATAGTGCGGTTGGCAATTGTTAACAGCAACACAAACTAGTTGCAATCTTCCTTCTTTGCAATATGTCCACACACTGGAATTGACTTTCCCAGATTGCAAGCAATTGTGCTGCAGGTTTGAAAATGACTTGCTAAGCTATTGCTAGACTTTGCCAGGCTTCACAAGTTTTTTGCACAATTGCAGCAAGTTTGCATTACATGACTCCAGATCAATTTTCTTTTCAAACATTCTGCAAGTCTGCTGCAAGTTCTGGTTCAGTTATGTTGTGCAATAGTCAGCCCACCACAGGGGTCAATGTGGCTGAATTTTCATGCTTTAGACTTGCAGAGCTCTTGTAGCCTCAGTGCCGGTTCACACAGGGGCGACTTGTCAGGCGACCTAGCCTCCTGACAAGTCGCCTCCCGTTTTGTACTATGGAACCGTTCTAATAGGAGCGACGCAAGTCGCTCCGACTTAGAAAAAGGTTCCTGTACTACTTTGGGGGCGACTTGCATAGACTTCTATACAGAAGTCGTTTTGCAAGTCGCCTTGGAAGTCGTGTGCAGGTCGCCTCGGTGAGGCGACCTGCAAGTCCTGCCGCCCCTGTATGAACCGGGGTTTACTGCTGCAACTTTGCTCTTGCTAAAAACTTGTCATACAAATTTGCTACAAATTATAAAAGCATCAACTAGAACTTGTGCTTCAAGTGCTCTGTAAGTGTACAAGTTTCCAGTGAAAATGTGCAGCAAGGTAACAGACTTACAATTAAACACTGCCACAAATTTGTGGCAAGTTATCCTTGCTATCTGGGTTGGAAATTTTGCAGCAGCTACACTTGCTGTCCATGAGTATTTGTGTGAGTACAGGAGAAGAAACTGGCTTTAGGGATGTTTTTTCACCATATCAGTAGCTCCTGATACAAGACTTGTGTACTGTAGGTATAAAAGATAACTGCGCCAACCCTAAAAATATCTGTATCAATACACACTATGAGCTACCAACTGTGACATAACATATTTAAAAAATGTATCAAAAAATATGAAAAAAAAAGTCCCAGTGCTGCTCCTTTTCATAGGTAATATAGCCTTGTGCTCAAAACTTCGTGCTTGTATACACCACCAATTTGTGATTCACCACCACCTTCCAAGGTTTACACTCACCGGAAAGCAATGATACAACACCTCAATATTATGCCTGGATTTGTTTTCCTTCCATAGGATATACCACAGGTCTCTCAGCAATTATCACAGTATTCCATCCATGCTTAAATAATCTCCAAATCTCATGGAAAACAAATAGCCATCATTGCGCAACATTCTCAGCTTTATTATGTACTTTTTTTAAAAAGTAGATGAATGCACATGATACAGATATTTTTAGAGTTGGCGCAGTTATCTTTATACCTACATTCAATATTGTCCCACACTAGGAAAATGTAAAGAGGGAGATAAAACTCACTCTAAAGGAATAGTGGGATTTTAGAGATGATGTGTCTGTTTGAAGGTGAGCAGTATCACAACAGTTAATATAAAAATATAAATTTTATTAAAGACATATAAAATGTACAGTAATAAAGTTCCAATCAAGCGACATACTACAACCATACAGAAACTTTTTCTATGAAATCAGTTGTAGTCAGCCAACATGTTTTGCATATTTTCTTCATCAGGGCATTACAAGCATCACAGATTTTATCTGGTCTATTACAATCAGGAGGGCCACTGAATACATATCACAAACAACCAAATGCCTCTCTATGGACCCCCCGGTGCTAGTTGACCCATGGATGCCAGGTCCCAGTGGGCCATACCAGTAGGGGAACTGGACCCTGTTCATGGTAAATGGTAATCTTGTAGCAGTATGTGCAAATGTGGCCAAATCCTACAAAAAGTACAGCGGCAGTCCGAGAGCTCAGGCCCCGCTGCAGAGTGCGGGGTGCAGTGTTCGACAGATGCAACCCGTCAACATTCGAGAGGCACCCAGAATGGTGAGTCATAACCAGACAGGAATCAGTGGCATGAGCCCTCTGGTTTTCCTTCTAGAGTACACAATGGTTTAAAAGACTAGGCACTAAATGCATAGCAGTAGTGAAAGACTTCATAGTGTCTCAAGTCAGCCAGATCCTTTCAGAAATCACTCCATCCCTGTGAGACACGAGCAGGCAGAGGGGGAGCATGAGGTGTAGGTTTAAGGTGCCAGTGGTTAGAAGGAAATGGGACATGCTTCCCGGCAATTATTTTCTTTATTTTAATTTTTGTCATCAAAAGCTGCATTAGATAAGTGAGGCTTCTGACATTTTTACAATTAAGCCTATGCAGTGTGTACCATGTTTGTGTACGATATTCCTTCCATTTTGATGTAAAAAAAATGAACCCCCACCCCCGTAGGAACCACTGGATAGGGTGGGTTCTCTGCTTCAGCCTTCTCAAGAATCCCAGCCCCTCTGACACACCAGGTTGAGTGTAAGACTTAGTAGGCGTTCGGTTCTGCCCGAGCATAAGTTCGGGCCGAACTTTGGTTTTTTGGATGTACTGCGAACATCGAACAATATGCGGTGTTCGGGGCAAATTCGAAAGCCGCCGTAACACACGTTACAGTCTATGGGACATAAACATGAAAAAACAAAAGTTTTCATTTTAAAGGCTTATATGCAAGTTATTGTCATAAAAAGTGTTTAGGGACCTGGGTCCTGTCCCAAGGGACATGTATCAATGATTATTTTTTTTTTTAAACGGCTGTTTTTTTAGGAGCAGTGATATTTTTAATGCTTAATGTGAAACAATAAAAATGAAATATTCCTTTAAATATCATGCTTGGGGGGTGTCTATAGTATGCCTGTAAAGTGGCACATTTTTCCTGTGTTTAGAACAGTACCACAGCAAAATGACATTTCTAAAGGAAAAATTGTCACTTAAAACTGATCGCGGCTGTAATGAATTGTCGGGTCTCGGCAATATAAATAAAAATCATTGAAAAAAAGAGCATGGGATCCCCCCACAGTCCATAACCAGGCCCTTTGGGTCTGGTATGAATATTAAGGGGAACCCAGAACCAAAATTTAAAAAGAAATTGCATGGGGGTCCCCCTAAAATCCATACCAGGCCCTTCGGGTCTATGGAATTTAAGGGGAACCCTGCGCCAACTTTAAAAAATAAAATGGGGTAGAGGTCCCCCTCAAAATCCATAGCAGACACTTATCTGAGCACGCAACCTGGCAGGCCGCAGGAAAAGAGGGGGGGCGAGAGAGTGTACCAGGCCACATGCCCTCAACATGGAGAGGGTGCTTTGGGGTAGCCCCCCAAAGCACCTTGTTCCCATGTTGATGGGGACAAGGGTCTCATCCCCATAATCCTTGCCCAGTGGTTGTGGGGGGCTTATTGGAATCTGGAAGCCCCCTTTAACAAGGGGACCCCCAGATCCCACCCCCTGTGTGAATTGGTAATGGGGTACAAGTACCCCTACCATTTCACAAAAAAGTGTCAAAATGGTAAAAAAGACAATAGCCGGTTTTTGACTATTCCTTTATTAATAATGTCTTCTTCTATTGCTAGCTTCTTCCTCCATCTTCTTCTGGTCTTCCTTCGGTTTTCTCCTTCTTCCTCCATCTTCTTCCCCCGCTTCTTCCTCCATCTTCCTCTGCTTCTTCCTCCAGTCTTCTCCATCTTCCTCTGGCTTCTTCTTCCACGCTTCATCCTCTGGATGATCCGCCTCAATGGGGGGCTCCAGCTGTGTGACGCTTTTGTGCTTTTAACAGTTCTTATATAACTGATGGCGACCACCCGGAGACCCCACCCCTAGGATGCCTCTGACTACCCCAAAGCACCCTCCCCATGTTGAGGGCATGTGGCCTGGTATGGTTTGGGGGGGCGCTCACTTGTCCCCCCTCTTTTCCTGCGGCCTGCCAGGTTGGGGGGGCTGGAATAAGGGTCTGATGTGGATTTTGAGGGGGCCCCCTACTACATTTTTTTAAAAATTTTGGCGCAGGGTTCCCCTTAAAATCCATACCAGACCTGAAGGGTCTGGTATGGATTTTGAGGGGGGCCCCTACGCCATTTTTTTAAAATTGTGCGCAGGGTTCCCCTTAATTTCCATATCAGACCTGAAGGGCCTGGTATGGATTTTAGGGGGGACCCCCATGCATTTTTTTGAAAATTTTGGTTTGGGGTTCCCCTTAATATTCATACCAGACCCAATGGGCCTGGTAATGGACTGGGGGATCCCATGCTCTTTTTTAAAATGATTTTTATCTATATTGCCGAGACCCAACAATTCATTACAGCCGCGATCAGTTTTAAATGACAATTTTTCCTGGGAAATGTCATTTTAGAAACGTCATTTTGCTGTGATACTGTTCTAAACACGGGAAAAATGTGCCACTTTGCAGACATACTATAGACACCCCCCCAGGCATGATATTTAAAGGAATATTTCATTTTTATTGTTTCACTTTTAAGCATTACATTTTTTTAAAACATTTTTTTGCATTGATACATGCCCCCTGGGGGAGGACCCGGGTCCCCAAACACTATTTATGACAATAACTTCCCCAAACCCTTTTTATGACAATAACTTGCATATAAGCCTTTAAAATGAGCACTTTTGATTATTCATTATTGTGTCCCATAGACTTTAATGGTGCTCATGTGTTCTGCTGAATTTTTTGCCTGTTCGGTATGTTCTGGTGCGAACCGAACCGGGGGGGTGTTCGGCCCATCCCTAATACTTAGTACTCAATAGTAGTGCTATATCAAAGAAAACAAGCACCAAACCAGGTAGTAAAGGCAAACCAAATATATTGTCACCCAATATGGTTGGTAACTAGGCAAGCATAAAATGGATTGACCATGGTAATAACTCAATTTAGCAAACAAAGTAATTCCCGAGGGGACTAGGCATAAGATGACATTGGGCATCCAGAACAGCATAAACAGTAGCAAGGCCACCTCAAGTGCAGCAATGAGGAGTAGTAAAGTTTATTCTACCGAGTGCTGGAACTATACTGTCAGTATTCCTTTTATGGGGGTGATGCTAGTCTTAGACTGAGTGGGTACGCACTGTCCAAAAGAAAAGGAGGATGATAGCAGAAGGTGCAGGGGAACAAAGCGTGCTTGCAAAATAATTGTTATAGAAGGGGAATTCTTTTGAGATGTTCTTCTGTTGGCTATGATTAGGGCCCTTTAAGGGCTTTGGTGCACTTAACAACAGTCCCAGTTAACTTGCATGCAGTATAGGTATGGTATAGTCTTGGCACAGGTGAAAAGTAGATGTGGTTCAGATGCAGTAAAGGTTCAATATAATGCAGTAAAGGGTTGGTATAGGTGCAATTTAGGTTAGGAATAAGTGCGGTATGGATTGGGTACACTTAGTGTCCTGCTCTCAGAGGCTCAAAGTATCAGAAATTGCCCTCTCACCAGTGCCTCGGATGCTACGGTGACCTCTGGCTGTAGAAAGGGGGCCTCCTCAGTCTCTCCACAAAAGCCTGTAGTGATCAGCAATGGAAAGCAGAGGGCAAGTCGCTTATGTCTCGCTGCCGCAGTGGTGCGGGTGCTGTGATGTGGGTGGTACTGCGCTTCCCCCGGCTGTCCTCACTCCTAGTCTCAGGCTCAGATCTCCACTGGTATGTTCTCCCTCTGGCAGGCGTATATCTAGACAGAGGTGCACTCACTCTCACTCCCTCATTGCCAAGAGGAAGGACTTTCCTGGGCAGTTTAATAAAAATCATCTCTCGGCTCCTCCTACTGCATGGTGCCTACTGGAAACTGTAGTGTAAAGAATCTATTCATCCCATTTTATGGCTGTCATCTCAAACTACAACTCCCAGGATTCTGAGCGTTCTGCATAGAAGTCTATGGGCTTGCATGACTTTTGCTGTCCACCTGCTAGCCTAAGGAGAATGATACAGCATAACATTAGTATCTCAGTCGAGGGAGAAAAGAATAAAAGGCAATGGCTCAATTCGCAAAACTTTTCCTACCACTGTAAGGTCAGCAGTAAAATAGCTCATAGCGTTTAAAAAAAAAAAATGTTGTAATTCACTAAAGTACTACTAAAATACCACTTGTGATGTGGTGTTGTAGTAGTGAACAATTTTGATATTATAACACTTGCACCCTTTGGCATCACTAACAACCAATGAATAGCTGGTTGTTAAAGAGCTTGCACCTGTGGTATCCTTAACAACCATGACTCATCTGCTGTCAGTGGAATTCCCCTCTGGTCTGGTATGCATTTGGGGGGGGACCTTATGCCAAAAAATGTTAAAAAAATACCCTTTTCTGAGCATGCATTGTACAGCATTTTTGTCATTTTGCCCTAATATACACCTTGAGATTAATTATTTCCTAGTAAACATATTGTTGTACCTACTTTTCTTTGTTGAGAATTATTTCTTTTTTTTTGTTTATAGAACTGAAATATTGAGTGATACACAGCTTGCTTTGGAGAAAATTGATTCCTGGATATGGATAAAGGCTTTCATCCAGCTGTCTGACATTGTTAGAAGCCATGCCACAAAGTTGTTTAATATTCGAAAAGGTAATGGTTTAGCTAGTAACTTGATGCCTGATACGAATAAAACTAAAACAGTTCAGATAACAGATATATTAATAAAACTAAAATGGCATTTTATTTAAAAGACTATGACTAAAACTAAATTGAAATTTAATGGCAAAATTAACACTGCACTACCACATAATAGTTTTGAAAAAGCCTCTCGCGCTACTTTAAAGCAGTGAACTAAATCAATATGAGGTATAAATAAAAGTGCAGCAAAATCTATAAGTGTAACACATAACACTAACCAAAATAAGTGAATGAAGTGATTTCGCGCAAATAGTGATATAAGATTCAAAATAGATTATCCCATATGGGATATAAAGATAAAGAATATTTGAAATATTTAAAAAAATAAATACATTGTGTATTAGACATCTATCTACAATAACCATATACAAATGATATGTGTAGATGATGTAATCTAAATCTTGCCGTGTGTACTCAAACAACATCATTAATATACTCATGTGCAATTGGATGTGTATCACCTTGTGTAAGCCGAAAACAAAAATCAAAAAGAAAAAGAAAAAAAAAAAACACAGCTTCAAATTTCAATAAAGTAGTGACAAAAAAGTCCAGTAATTGCTGCAGTGAATGGGGAGTGGTGAAGTTCTGTGGCTGTTAGAATAGGTGGAGATGATTATTCATATATAATCCTGTTGTGGCTCCTTTAACAATTTGGTCTCCCAGAACTCTTACCTCAATGCTATAAATAGCAGGCGATCACCATCTGGGATATCCACTGACCTCCCTGGATAGTTGGTGTGATCTCTCTGGATGATGGATTTAACAGTATTCCTTCTTAGCGTGCAACAGTGTGTTGCCAGATCAAGATGGTATAAGGAGGTATCTCAGTGTAAGAAAGGGGACAAAGAGGAAGAGAAGCCTCCAATAGTGTAGTATGTCAGGGCTAAAAACGTATTTATTTGAACATAATAGCGTAGACTCTTACACAGAAAAGTTAAAAATAGCACAGGGAACAAAAATAGGCGTTGTTCCTCGCCTTCTCACGTCACTTCCGGACGCGGCCCTCCCGGCCAATCCCTACGCGTTACGTTGCCTCTCAACTTCATCTGGCAACCCAGATGAAGTTGTGAGAGGCAACGTAACGCATAGGGATTGGCCGGGAGAGCCGCGACTGGAAGTGACGTGAGAAGGCGAGGAACAACGCCTATTTTTGTTCCCTGTGCTATTTTTAACTTTTCTGTGTAAGAGTCTACGCTATTATGTTTAAATAAATACATTTTTAGCCCTGACATACTACACTATTGGAGGCTTCTCTTCCTCTTCGTCCCCTTTCTTACACTGAGGTACCTCCTTATACCATTTTGATCTGGCAACACACCGCTGCACCCTAAGAAGGAATACTGTTAAATTCATCATCCAGAGAGATCACACCGACCATCCAGTGAGGTCAGTGGATATCCCAGATGGTGATTGCCTGCTATTTATAGCATTGAGGTAAGAGTTCTGGGAGACCAAATTGTTAAAGGAGCCACAACAGGATTATATATGAATAATCATCTCCACCTATTCTAACAGCCACAGAACTTCACCACTCCCCATTCACTGTAGCAATTACTGGACTTTTTCGTCACTACTTTATTGAAATTTGAAGCTGTGTTTTTTTTTTTCTTTTTCTTTTTCTTTTTGATTTTTGTTTTCAGCTTACACAAGGTGATACACATCCAATTGCACATGAGTATATTAAGGATGTTGTTTGAGTACACACGGCAAGATTGAGATTACATCATCTACACATATCATTTGTATATGGTTATTGTAGATAGACGTCTAATACACACTTTATTTATTTTTTAAAATATTTCAAATATTCTTTATCTTTATATCCCATATGGGATAATTTATTTTGAATCTTATATCACTATTTGTGCAAAATCACTTTATTCACTACCACATAATAATTAGTAGGGGGCACCTACTAAGCTTCTGAAAGAAAGAAAAAAATAAGAAAAAAGGCTTTTCTTATTTTTTTTCCTTAATATTTAATGTTGGTAATATATTCAGGTAATATGTGCAATGACATTATAGTCAATCGAGTTTACAGTTGCTCTTTTCTTTGTAAAAAAAAAAAAGCAATTAGTTTTATTTATAAAGATGTTATATATCACAACGGCTAAATTTGTTTCTGTAGTGCATGTTCAAACCCTAATACCATAAATAACACAATATTAAATTTTTACTCCAGGAGTATATAATGATGTTGCCAATTCTAGAGAAATGCTTAAATAATGCATTACAATTTAACAAAAGCCATTAGATTTTAGTCAACTAAAATGTACTGAAGATTTTAGTCAACAAAAATGTGCTGAAGATTTTAGTCAACAAAAATGTACTGAAGACTTTAGTCGACCAAAATTTGACTAAAACTAAAACAATTCAGAGAACTAAAACTTAAATGGCATTTTAGTCAAAAGACTATGAGTAAAACTAAATTGAAATTCGATTTCAAAATTAACACTGCTCAATTGATACAAACATATAATATTAATTGTTTTGTTTGGAGACGGTTGTATATGAATGAAATACTTTACATCAATGGGCAATTATGCTCAAGGTAAAATGTGATAAAAAAAAACTAGTTCACAACAACTTATATTCTATATGATTGTAGGGTATTATTTTAATATATTGTATACTACTATTGCTTGTTTATTAACCGATTCAATACAGGACACTTTCTCCCCCTTCCTGCCAAGTCCACTTTTCAGATTTCAGCGCTGTCACATTTTCGAATGACAACTACTCAGTCATCCAACACTGTACCCAATCCACCAGTTTTTTTTTTATTTCTATTATTTGCTATATATACAAAAATATACCAAAAAAATGTGCACAGCGTTTCTGTTATATAATTTTGCAAATAAATAATCTTTTTTCATAAATTTAGGCCAAAATGTATTCTGCTACATTTCTTTGGTAAAAATAACCCAAACAGTGTATATTTAGTCTGTGTGAAAGGTATAGCGTCTACAAACTATGGTATGTATATTTAAAAACTGATCAGTCCTGATGTACTAATGGCCCATCTCATATCTTGAGGCCTAAAATGCCAGGACAGTACAGATACCCCCCAAATTACCAATTTTTGGAAAGTAGACAGTCAAAGATATTTAGTAAGAGGCATGATGAGTTTTTTTAAGTTGTTTTTTTTTTGTCACAATTTTTTGGAAAATGAATAATTAAACGATTTTTTTTACTTTTTTTTTTTTTTTTACACACTGTCAGCAGATCAGTACAACATCACCATATGACTGGTGTGGCAATGATCAGGGACAGTGTGTAAAAATAGGGCACACACAAGGCACATGAGTGGGAGTATGTCATAATGTACTCCCTGGATATTGCTACTTCTGCTTGTTCCTATTAATATATTAGGCTGGGGGAGGTGGTTAATAAATGTATTTATTTTCATTTGAGGATGACAATTCTCCATTTTCAGCGCATCTCTTGCATTTAGTAAATACGGCATGAGTACAAAGATGTTTACAGCTTTTTTTCATCTGAGGTGGAATATCACATTCAGTTGTTATCAATACAAATAACACATGCAGTATTTTACCAAATTACTGAGCATGTCAACAAATATAATAAAAGTATCACTAGCTGCTTTGAGATAATCATACAGTTTTATTTAAAAGAGTAAAAAAGTAGACTATTAGAAGTGGACATAATATAGTAAATTATTAATAAAAAATTTCCAGGTAAGCATTGATTTATAAGACAAGAAGGCTTTCAGGAGACAAATATCAGTTTCAAATATAAAAAAAATCTTCCATTACATTATAATTGTTTGTAAACTGAACATTTTTATTTATGTTTAAGAAAATTATGAGGTTAAATAAAAATGTGTATCCATCCCCCTCTCCCCCAGCTACTGCAGTGATCACTGATGTCATCTGGGTCTCGTGCCAAGTGGCTGCAGTGGCATCATGTTCTCCACCTAGTTCAATTAGAGAATGCCTTTCATTCATTGAAAAAACGTGCAAGGCATTCTGTGACTGGCTCCTACACAAGTGAATGAGTTCAGTTTGCAGCAGGACAGCCACTCTGCATGAGACCTGGAAGACAGCGGCAATACCTGTAGTAGCTTCTGCACTCTTTCCAACTTTCACAGGGATCTCACAGGTATAACATATGCATACCTACATGTAACTATGTTATAAAATCTATACCTGGAATTCAGCTTTAAAGAGTATATATAGAAAGAGAAAAAAATATAAAAAAGCTCTGCTCTTAGGATCAATCAAGGGTGTGCAGAGTCCCCTAATAGACTCCCCTAAGAGGCTATTTATAGTTAGTAAGAAAAAATGGGATGAATGGCGCTACCCTAAGGACAAGAGGGCTAAGACACTCTCTGTACCAAAACCTAATAAGTGTGCTATAAGTGTAAAAAGTTAATATACCAAATAAATAGAAAAAGTGCAATGCCACATGTACCATATCTCTACTTGAGACCTCAATTGTAAAAATAAATCCACAGTATGTGGAAAAGTTCCTATCTGTGAAAAACACCGTACAGTGTGTAATTAAACAGTTCCAGTAGTGATTAGGTATCCAACTTACAGATATGTAAAACATATAAGTGTAATAACTGTAAACACAATAGTCCAATTAACCCAAAAAATGTGTGCATCAGAAAAGGAAAACTTAATAAATTATAGTCCCACACAAAAATGTGCCAAGTATCTGTTAGAGTTGCCAGAAGTTTCCAGGTGACAAAAGTGCTCAGCAGGTCAGGTGACTTTTGTGCTCCCCCATATGGGTCCCCACTCACTGACTCCTATTACCCCTGCAGGGGTAGATGACATATACAGGCAACCAGAGATAAGGTTTTCCTTTGATGGATCCTCCAGGTGATTCACGGGAGGTCACTCCCTCTTGCTGCATCACTAACCCCACAGCTCCGCATAGCTTCCGGATTGGAGCACTGTATTACTTCAGAGGCACTGAATATTTGTTTCTCGGAGACTCCAGACAGACGCTCTCTCCTACACAGATCAGTGTACATCCACATAGCCACAATGTCATCCTACTCCTACAACTGGACACTGCTGCCCTCATCCTTCTTACAGACTAAAGATAAGTAACTTTCCGAACAGCTACTGAGTGATCACAAGACTCTCTATGCCTGTCTCCCTCCAGATACTGCTGAGTACAGGTTGTAGGCGCTGACAAGTGCTACAAGCAAGATACTGAACTCCACTCTTCAGACTAAAAGACTTTTCCAGACATACCCCTGTGATCTCACGATATATCTGCTGGTAATCGGGACTGGAGATTCATGGATGGGAGATTCTTAGGCAGGAGATTGTATTATACCCTTTTCTGAAGAACCGGCTGGAGGAACCCTTAAAAGGATAATATGCCAGACCTACCGCGAATCACCTGGAGGATCCATCAAGGGACACCTTTCCTCTGGTTACCTGTATATGCCATCTACCCCTGTAGGGGTAATAGGAGTTGGTGAGTGGGGACCCATATGGGGGAGCACAAAAGTCAACTGACCTGCTGATCACTTCTGTCACCTGGAAACTTTTGGCAACTCTAACAGATACTTGGCACATTTTTGTGTGGGACTATAATTTATTAAGTTTTCCTTTTCTGATGCACACTTTTTTTGGGTTAATTGGACTATTGTGTTTACAGTTATCATTACACTTACAGTGGTGCAAAAAAGTATTTAGTCAGCCACCAATTGTGCAAGTTCTCCCACCTAAAAAGATGAGAGAGGCCTGTAATTGTCATCATAGGTATACCTCAACTATGAGAGACAAAATGTGGAAACAAATACAGACAATCACATTGTCTGATTTTTGAAATAATTTATTTGAAAATTATGGTGGAAAATAAGTATTTGGTCAATATCAAAAGTTCAATACTTTGTTATATATCCTTTGTTGGCAATGACAGAGGTCAAACGTTTTCTGTAAGTCTTCACAAGGTTGTCACACATGGACTTTCAACGCCCTCCAAAGGTTTTCTATGGGGTTGAGATCTGGAGACTGGCTAGGCCACTCCAAGACCTTGAAATGCTTCTTACGAAGTCACTCCTTCGTTGCTCGGGCGGTGTGTTTGGGATCATTGTCATGCTGAAAGACCCAGCCACGTTTCATCTTCAATGCCCTTGCTAATGGGAGGAGGTTTGCACTCAAAATCTCACTATACATGGCCCCATTCATTCTTTCATGTACACGGATCAGCGGTACTGTTCCCTTTGCAGAGAAACAGCCCCAAAGCATGATGTTGCCACCCCCATGCTTCACAGTAGGTATAGTGTTCTTTGGTTGCAACTCAGCATTCTCTCTCCTCCAAACACGATGAGTTGTGTTTCTACCAAACAGTTCTACTTTGGTTTCATCTGACCATATGACATTCTCCCAATCCAAATCCAAATGCTCTCTAGCAAACCTTAGACGGGCCCGGACATGTACTGGCTTAAGCAGGGGGACACATCTGGCACTGAGTCCCTGGCAGCATAATGTGTTACTGATGGTAGCCTTTGTTACGTTGGTCCCAGCTCTCTGCAGGTCATTCACTAGGTCCCCCACGTGGTTCTGGGATTTTTTCTCACCGTTCTTGTGATCATTTTGACCCCACGGGGTGAGATCTTTCTTGGAGCCCCAGATCGAGGGAGATTATCAGTGGTCTTGTATGTCTTCCATTTTCCATTTTCTGCTCCCACAGTTGATTTCTTCACACCAAGCTGCTTGCCTATTGCAGATTCAGTCTTCCCAGCCTTGTGCAGGTCTACAATTTTGTTTCTAGTGTCCTTCGACAGCTCTTTGGTCTTCACCATAGTGGAGTTTGGAGTGTGACTGTTTGAGGTTGTGGACAGGTGTCTTTTATACTAATAACAAGTTCAAACAGGTGCCATTAATACAGGTAATGAGTGGATTAAAGAGGAGCCTCTTAAAGAAGAAGATACAGGTCTCTGAGACCTAGAAATACTGCTTGTTTGTAGGTGACCAAATACTTATTTTCCACCATAATTTGCAAATAAATTCTTTCAAAAATCAGACAATGTGATTGTCTGGATTTGTTTCCACATTTTGTCTCTCATAGTTGAGGTATACCTATGATGACAATTACAGGCCTCTCTCATCTTTTTAAGTGGGAGAACTTGCACAATTAGTGGCTGACTAAATACTTTTTTGCCCCACTGTATATGTTTTACATATCTGTAAGTTGGATGCCTAATCACTACTGGAGCTGTTTAATTACACACTGTAAGGTGTTTTTCACAGATAGGAACTTTTCCACATACTGTGGATTTATTTTTACAATTGAGGTCTCAAGTAGAGGTATGGTGTAAGTGGCATTGCACTTTTTCTACTTAGTGGTTTATTTGATATATTAACTTTTTACACTTATAGCACACCTATCAGGTTTTGGTACAGAGAGTGTCCTAGCCCTCTCGTTCTTAGGGTTGCGCCATTCACCCCATATATAGAAAGAGATCTGGGAACACAGCAGAGATCTATTAAAAAACATTATCTTTATTATATTACTGGTATTTAAAATAAGAAGATCCCACACACTATAAAAAGAAAATCATGCCTAAAGAAAAAACAAGAATTTTTGCTTATTTTTGTCTTTTGACCATTTAACTTTTCAGTTCATTCAAGGATACAGCTGGAATCTCTAACCATTGGGTAATGCCACCTTCAGGAGTAGGGATGAGCTTCGAGTTCGAGTCGAACTCATGTTCTAC
This sequence comes from Lithobates septentrionalis, assembly GCA_037952835.1. Taxonomy (NCBI): domain Eukaryota; kingdom Metazoa; phylum Chordata; class Amphibia; order Anura; family Ranidae; genus Lithobates; species Lithobates septentrionalis. The sequence continues at coordinate 699,273 of JBBDGP010002148.1, forward strand.
TCGAACATTGGCTGTTCGCAAGTTTGCCGAACAGCGAACAATTTGGGGTGTTCGCGGCAAATTCGAATGCCGCGGAACACCCTTTAAAAGTCTATGGGAGAAATCAAAAGTGCTAATTTTAAAGGCTTATATGCAAGTTATTGTCATAAAAAGTGTTTGGGGACCTGGGTCCTGCCCCAGGGGACATGGATCAATGCAAAAAAAAGTTTTAAAAACGGACGTTTTTTCAGGAGCAGTGATTTTAATAATGCTTAAAGTCAAACAATAAAAGTGTAATATCCCTTTAAATTTCGTACCTGGGGGGTGTCTATAGTATGCCTGTAAAGGGGCGCATGTTTCCTGTGTTTAGAACAGTCTGACAGCAAAATGACATTTTGAAGAAAAAAACACATTTAAAACTACCCGCGGCTATTGCATTGCCGACAATACACATAGAAGTGCATTGATAAAAACGGCATGGGAATTCCCCACAGGGCAACCCCGAACCAAAAAAAAAAATAAAAAAAAAATGATGTGGGAGTCCCCCTAAATTCCATACAAGGCCCTTCAGGTCTGGTATGGATATTAAGGGGAACCCCAGCCAAAATTTAAAAAAAAATGACGTGGGGTTCCCCCTAAATTCCATACCAGACCCTTCAGGTCTGGTATGGATTTTAAGGGGAACCCCGTGCCAAAAAAAAAAAAAAAAAACGGCGTGGGGTCCCCCAAAAATCCATACCAGACCCTTATCCAAGCACGCAACCTGGCAGGCCGCAGGAAAAGAGGGGGGGACGAGAGTGCGGCCCCCCCCTCCTGAACCGTACCAGGCCACATGCCCTCAACATTGGGAGGGTGCTTTGGGGTAGCCCCCCAAAACACCTTGTCCCCATTTTGATGAAGACAAGGGCCTCATCCCCACAACCCTGGCCGGTGGTTGTGGGGGTCTGCGGGCGGGGGGCTTATCGGAATCTGGAAGCCCCCTTTAACAAGGGGACCCCCAGATCCCGGCCCCCCCCCTGTGTGAAATGGTAAGGGGGTACTTACCCCTACCATTTCACTAAAAAACTGTCAAAAATGTTAAAAATGACAAGAGACAGTTTTTGACAATTCCTTTATTTAAATGCTTCTTCTTTCTTCCTTCATCTTCTTCTGGTTCTTCTGGCTCTTTTGGTTCTTCCTCCAGCGTTCTCGTCCAGCATCTCCTCCGCGGCGTCTTCTATCTTCTTCTCCTCGGGCCGCTCCGCACCCATGGCATGGGGGGGAGGCTCCCGCTCTTCTCTTCATCTTCTTCTTCTTCTTCATCTCTTCTTCCTTCTTCTCTTCTTCATTTCTTCTCCGGGCCGCTCCGCAGCCATGCTGGCATGGAGGGAGGCTCCCACTGTGTGACGGCGTCTCTTCATCTGACGGTTCTTAAATAACGGGGGGCGGGGCCACCCGGTGACCCCGCCCCCCTCTGACACACGGTGACTTGACGGGACTTCCCTGTGACGTCACGGGGAATGCCACAGGGAAGTTCCGTCATGTCCCGTGCGTCAGAGGGGGGCGGGGTCACCGGGTGGCCCCGCCCCCCGTTATTTAAGAACCGTCAGACGAAGAGTCGCCGTCACACAGCGGGAGCCTCCCACCATGCCAGCATGGCTGCGGAGCGGCCCGGAGAAGAAATGAAGAAGAGAAGAAGGAAGAAGAGATGAAGAAGAAGAAGATGAAGAAGATGAAGAGAAGAGCGGGAGCCTCCCCCCCATGCCATGGGTGCGGAGCGGCCCGAGGAGAAGAAGATAGAAGATGCCGCGGAGGAGATGCTGGACGAGAATGCCGGAGGAAGAACCAAAAGAGCCAGAAGAACCAGAAGAAGATGAAGGAAGAAAGAAGAAGCATTTAAATAAAGGAATTGTCAAAAACTGTCTCTTGTCATTTTTAACATTTTTGACAGTTTTTTAGTGAAATGGTAGGGGTAAGTACCCCCTTACCATTTCACACAGGGGGGGGGCCGGGATCTGGGGGTCCCCTTGTTAAAGGGGGCTTCCAGATTCCGATAAGCCCCCCGCCCGCAGACCCCCACAACCACCGGCCAGGGTTGTGGGGATGAGGCCCTTGTCTTCATCAACATGGGGACAAGGTGTTTTGGGGGGCTACCCCAAAGCACCCTCCCAATGTTGAGGGCATGTGGCCTGGTACGGTTCAGGAGGGGGGGGGCCGCACTCTCGTCCCCCCTCTTTTCCTGCGGCCTGCCAGGTTGCGTGCTCGGATAAGGGTCTGGTATGGATTTTTGGGGGGACCCCACGCCGTTTTTTTTTTTTTTTTTGGCGCGGGGTTCCCCTTAAAATCCATACCAGACCTGAAGGGTCTGGTATGGAATTTTGGGGGAACCGCACGTCATTTTTTTTTTTAATTTTGGCTGGGGTTCCCCTTAATATCCATACCAGACCTGAAGGGCCTTGTATGGAATTTAGGGGGACTCCCACATCATTTTTTTTTTTTAATTTTGGTTCGGGGTTGCCCTGTGGGGAATTCCCATGCCGTTTTTATCAATGAACTTCTATGTGTATTGTCGGCAATGCAATAGCCGCGGGTAGTTTTAAATGTGTTTTTTCCTTCAAAATGTCATTTTGCTGTCAGACTGTTCTAAACACAGGAAACATGCGCCCCTTTACAGGCATACTATAGACACCCCCCAGGTACGAAATTTAAAGGTATATTACACTTTTATTGTTTGACTATAAGCATTATTAAAATCACTGCTCCTGAAAAAACGTCCGTTTTTAAAACTTTTTTTTGCATTGATTCATGTCCCCTGGGGCAGGACCCGGGTCCCCAAACACTTTTAATGACAATAACTTGCATATAAGCCTTTAAAATTAGCACTTTTGATTATTCATGTTCGTGTCCCATAGACTTTAACGGTGTTCGCGTGTTCGAACAAACTTTTTTCCTGTTCGCATGTTCTGGTGCGAACCAAACAGGGGGGTGTTCGGCTCATCCCTATTCAGGAGTAAGCTCCAGGACAAAAAACAAAAGCACAACCTAGGGGCATCCCCAGGCAGTGGCCAAGAACCCCCCCCCCCCCCCATTTTCTAGATGCAGCTCCATTTTTAACATTGTGTCAAGTTGTAAGGACCTTAGTTTCCTTTCTTTTGCAGGTTTTTGCTCTCTTTCTATTTTGTTTTGTCTTTGAGACCTTCAATCAAATTGACAGCGTGACTAGCAGGATAATATACATCCTTGTAGTCCTCCCAGCCTTGTGATTATTAAAAAAATTCCGATGCCCATGCTTCTACCAGGCATACTGTTTACAGTCTGGGAGACACCTTGAAGAAGTTTTATTGGCTATTTTTACCAGTGCATCAATCCATCCTTGGCTTGCTGTGGGCCTCCAGCACTTTTGGGCCACTGTACATCCTAGCACTCAGCTAGGTTCTGGCCTCTGAAATACCCTGGTTACATTTCCAGGGCATCCCATGGTGGATGTCTGGATGACTTCCTGTTGAAGGAGCATTGGGCTTAAGCTCTGACTTACTGAGCCTCTAACTGTGATTCTGCATGAGCATCTTTGGCCTGAAGGTAACTTGCTTCAATTCATTTCTATTACTTGGCTCCACTCCAGCCCCTATGCTTGCTATTCCGTCATTCTCAGATGTCTTGGTTTAATCACTAGACAACCCTTCTCACTTGACACCAAGAAACAGGGTTTTATGTGGTCTGGTGGCTCAGGAATTCTCCCTTACAGTTGGGGTACTACTTCCTACTTAACCCCATGGAATGTCTTCACAACAGATGCAAGCATGGTCAGCTGGGGAGGGTCCTAGACACCCTGTTGATTTAGTTTGACAATGGTAGTAACATAAATCAATAATCAGGGAGGAACCAGTATTTCTGCTTGGGCAAGAGCAGAAGCTAGGATTCTGTCCTGGGCTATACTTCCCTTTTATAGCTGTTCACACCCCAGGATGGCCAATTGGCAGGTAGACTGGATTCAGGGAATGTTTGTCTTATACCCAGGGGTGTTCTAAGACTTGTATTGCAGGTGAGGGAAGCTGGATATAGACTTTTTGTTCACATGATTCCATTAACACTCTAGATGGATTTGTCTCTAGGTACAGGATTCTCTGTTGAAGCAGTGGAAGCTCTGGTAGGTTTGTGGGGTTAGTACAGTCTGCTCTATGCCTTTTACCTTTTCTATTTTTCAATTCTTTGCTCATTTGCTCCACAGGATTGAGATAGAGAGAATTCAGGTATTTCTACTAGTTCTAGAGTATATCAGCTGCCTGGGACAATCTAAAGTGCCAGAATATTGATAGATGTTTTGTGTGTTATCCCGGACAGTTTAGATCCTTCGTCCCATGTACAACCTTACCATCCTATTTCAAGGTCACTGACTGTATTGTCCTGGCTGTTATAGAGAGTCTATGGTCTCTCTAATTCAGTGATTCCTGGGCTGTGAACACAAGGAAGGCTAAATAAAAGATTTGTCAATTGGGTGTCTTTATTTCTAGGTGACATCTTTTTTTGTGAATGAGTAGTGGTAGCAGTATCTCAGGCCATGTTATTAAAGAGGGCTTCCAAATTCTGGTGACCCCTCATCCAGCAGACCCTCATAACCATCTGCCAGGGTTGTGGGGAAGAGGCCCTTGTTCTCATCGACATAGGGACAATTTTTTTTCCATTCTTGCTGTGCTTGATGTGCCTATTCACAAGCAGCATTAGGGAGACATGTTATTTAAAGGAACTGAGCATTTTTAATGTTTCTCTTGGTGCACAGGTGTGCTATAGCGCTACAGTGCCGTGTACTGACTGTGTGATTATTTCCTGTTATATTTCTGAAAGAAAATGCACTTGTGCTATCATTTATTAATGCTTAGATTACTGCTCATCCTTAACCGCTTGCTGACCGCCGGCTGTCTATTGACGGCCAGGCGGCGCAGCTCTAGTTGCGGGCGGGCGTCATATGACGGCCTCGCATCCCTAGGCCACCAGGAGGCGCGCGCGCACCGCCGCCGGCAATCACGCGCGCCCGCCGTGTCACTAGGCACCCGGTGCGCGTGCCCGGCGGCCGCGATGTCCGCCGGGCATCCGCGATTACCGGTAACACAGCAGGACCGTGGATCTGTGTGTGTAAACACACAGATCCACGGTCCTGTCAGAGGAGAGGAGACCGATGGTGTGTTCCCAGCACAGAGGAACACCGATCGGTCTCCTCCCCTAGTGAGTCCCCTCCCCCTACAGTTAGAATCACTCCCTAGCAACACAGTTAACCCCTCGATCACCACCTAGTGTTAACCCCTTCCCTGCCTGTCACATTTATACAGTAATCAATGCATTTTTATAGCACGGTTCGCTGTATAAATGTGAATGGTCCCAAATATGTGTCAAAAGTGTCCGATGTGTCCGGCGCAATATCGCAGTCACAATAAAAATCGCAGATCGCCGCCATTACTAGTAAAAAAATAAAAAAAAATAAAAATGTTATAAATCTATCCCCTATTTTGTAGACGCTATAACTTTTGCGCAAACCAATCTATATACGCTTATTGCGATTTTTTTTACCAAAAATATGTACAAGAATACATATTGGCCTAAACTGAGAAAAAATTTGTTTTAAAGAAAAAAAAATTGGATATTTATTATCGCAAAAGATAAAAATTGTGTTTTTTTTAAAACTTCTCACTCTTCTTTTGTTTATAGCGCAAAAAATAAAAACCGCAGAGGTGATCAAATACCACTAAAAGAAAGCTCTATTTGTGGGGAAAAAATGATAACAATTTCATTTGGGTACAGTGTTGTATGACCGCGCAATTGTCATTCAAAGTGCGACAGCGCTGAAAGCTGAAAAATGGCTTGGGCAGGAAGGGGGCAAAAATGCACTGTATTGAGGTGGTTAAAATTGAATTGATACACTTTCCTATTGTTTCCCCCTTGGGATTTTAATGCAGCCAGGTTTTATACCAGGGCCTGTGTGTTTTTTAGATGTGCAATGTTCTATTTTGAACTAAAAAAAATGTCTTTTTTTTATCAATGAATAGTGTTTATGCATGAATACAAAGCTTCCTCTGGTTGGCAGAGAAGTGGGCAGATGACATCAGCAAGTATTCCTCAACTAATTAGAGGATGCTTTGTATTAATTCATAGACTACAAAGCACCCTTTGAATGGCTAAACAGCACTCAGCCAAAATCTATTTTTGTGCAGGAATGGGATGGGAAGTCCTAGTCCCACTGCCAGAACACAGCACTGTATACTGTATGCAGCTAAGGTTACTTACAGTACTTTGGGATGTCCCAATGGTCAGAAATGAAGATCTCCAGTGTGTCCTTCAATGAACAAAAGAGAAAATAGGGTTTTTCTAATCACAATAAAATCCTTTTCTATGTGATCATTGAAGGACACAGCATCTTCTGGTTGTTTTTTTATGTAGCTAGTTGTTTTCTGTGAACTATTTAGTGACTAACTGAGCTGCCTCTAGCAGATTGTGGTGGTTGGCCACTGTCATGCCTACCTCATGCTCTGCTTTTGTTTTTTGTCTAGTGTTCAACTCTTGAGGCTGCATTCACACCTGAGCGTTTCAAAGTCGCAATTTTTTTGGTGATTTTACCGCAATTTGGCCGTGATTTTGTTCAGGTCACCAATGTAAAAGGCCAAAAAAACACCTGTAATCTGCCCCAAAGAAGCTCATGTTCTTTTTTGAGCTTAGGGCGTTTTTCAAGTGTTTTGCTTCAGGTGACAAAATGCTCAGATGTGAACAGGTGCCATTGAAATACATGAGATTTTGCTTGTTGGGCATTTTTCAGGCTTTTTTGGGCTTTTAACAAGCATTTTATGAGCTGAAAATGCTCAGGTGTGAATGCAGTCTCAAGGTGGCACTATAACCAAGTGGTCATTGATGATGAAAAAAACAAAAACAAATCATGTGTAACCCTTCCCCCATTGCAGATGAAGAATGTATTTCTTTTTATTTTTTTGGAGGTGGATGAGGTTTTAACATAATCTAACACTTACCTTGACCAGCATCTTTGTGACAGCAGGTAATCTGGTCCTCTAATCTTCAGTGCTGGAATTTGGGTGGGCGCACCTACCAATGGCCAGGTCTCATCTGTAATATAACCACTGTATATTTTATATGAAAGTGAGAAATGAGAATCATTGAGGGGCCAAAAGAGGGATGAAAAGTGTGTTCTAGAAGAACATATTTTAGATACATTTAGGATGATTTACTAAAGGATCGGAGAATCTTCACACAATAAAATATTTACTTCAATTGTCCAATCATGTGAAAAGAAAATTTCTGTTGCAATAAGTAATTTATTTTCAACTCCTTTAGTAAATCAGCCTCATTATAACATTTTTAATCATAAACATTTAATAAATAATGTGCATATATATGATTATTTGCAATATTTTTGGATTCCTACCACTGTGTTTTAAAATCTATATTTCAATTTATTAAGAAAATATTTCATATTTCAGTCTATTAAGAAAAAAAAACTGTTGCTGGCTGTTTTTTTACATGGCACATGAGTTTCTGCAAACTGTACTTTTTACTTTGCATTTTGAGGATTACCTTTTATCTTTAATATAAATCTTTCTTTTCTAGAGGCTTTAAAATATGTTCAAGTAGCAGCTCAGCTTCTTAAATCTGGATCTATGGATCAATCACAAGTGAATGGTATTGTTAGTAGAATGACACAGGTGAGATATTTTCAAATGGAAACAGACTGCTGTGTTACTGGATACTGATTTTTCTTTTTCCTTTTGACTGAACTTGCATTCTTTTGGATTTATTTTTTGTAGATTGTCTCTTTTGAAAAAAGACTTATTAAATACAAAACATACTATTTAGGGTACTATAGCAGTGCTTAGAGATCATTTCAAAATTGAGCATTAGGAAAGACATTCAATTTAGACATAGCACCTGGTGCAAAAAAAAAAATTTCAATGCATATTTCTCTATTGTGAAAGCAGTCTTTACAAAAGTATTATGGGTTTCTGTTAAGACAAGTGTCATGACAGAAATGTAGGTACTGGGTTATGTAGTCTAGGTATGGCTCCTATTGGTAGTTTTGTTTGCTATAAGAAATGAAAACAAGCCTTCACTTGGCTTGTATCTGATTTGGTTTGAGCTGATCTGAGAAATATAAACTGTCATTGTTGATTTTAATATAAGAGAATTGTTTAGGATTATTAACATTTTTTTTCATTGTGAAAAAATACAGCAAGTGATGTCAACATTTCTTTTTAATACTTCATAATACTTTTATGCTGTATTAATAATGACAGACTTCATGAGCTATCACTCTCATAAATGTACCAACATCACTTTTGATCAATGTATACACAAACTCTGTTTTGGTGGGACTTTTTAGCTACATTCAATAATTAGCAAATGTCCATAACCCCCTTTGATTTTCCCAGGTTCTGATTTAACCTACCATATGACCTATATTTTACATTTTGCCATTTTGCATAGTAAACATAGTGTTTGTAGACCTGGGATTTCTTTCTACATGTTTCATGAAATGCATACACTTCCTTAGGAGGTATATGATGGTGGGCGTGAATCTCAGAGAGTAATCTGCTATAATAATATTACAGTAACATATTTTTGATCACAGGTCCAACCCAATCCAGCAATGGGGAAGGGAGAGGAGGGGAAACCCTCAAAGAATGCTACTTCAAAAATGGGCTCCCAGCTTCAATCACTAGTGCCCCTGATATTTAATTAGCCCTGAGAAGTAAGGAGGGGAATTAAGGGATCAATACATACTATCTTGTTGAAGAATGGCAAAAACATACCCCCTCCTTACATCATGTGTGCAGGCAGCTTTTTATTTGTAGCAAACAGTCTTAAAAAACAATACAATTCAGATACATATTAGACAGTACATTAATGCAGCTCCTATAATAGTGCTTTTCGATTATTAAGACATATATGTCTGCATATAGAAGCAATAAATTTCAATCTAATTAACCAATTTTTCTTTTTCATACATCATGGGACACAGAGTCAGGCTACTTTTCATTACCTACTGTGTTATACTGCATCACCAGGTGAATGGACACTGGTAGACCAAAGGTCTTTAGACAGGAAGTGATCCCCTATATAACCCCTCCCACACAGGAAGCACTTCAGTTTTTTTTTACCAGTGTCTGCAAGGTGGATGGTACAGTTTGTTTGAGCTCTCTGAGCTCCAGGTCTCTAGTCTCACAAACGGTTCTTAAATGAATCAAGGGATTGACCGATCGGATCCATTTGACACAGGCTTTATATGCTTAGATAAATGGTACCCAAGCCTCGCAAAGAAGACTCAAGATCCTGCAAGTTTTTGCCTGTAATGTGGCCTTCGGGCACTGGACCCTGCTAAGTTGAATCCTGGACACCACAACGCTAAGGCAATCCTGCGGGGTGCTGTACAGGTCCAAGGGAATGGACCCTAAACATGAAAAAGGTAACCAGTCCTTGAAGGTCCTTAAGTGACAGGAACCCGCCATGTTGAGTGAAGTTTGGGCTCTTGGTTTCTAAGCTGCCCTGCATCTGGATGGGTAAGTGAAACCCCTTTACTATTGTGGGGTGTCCCAGTGATTGTAACAATCAGTCAAGCTAGCTAGAGGCTGGACACCTATGTGCGGTGACCATATTGGGGAGTTTTGGGCTAGATGTGGGTGTTTGCAAAGTGTACCTTTTTTGCTTGTGTCTGGCTGTTTCTTACCTGTATGATGGCGCATGATGGTGCGCCATTTCGCCTTGGTTCACCATGGTGCACGTGCGTTTGTAAGAGTGCCGCTGTGTTCAGCACTTGTTGTTTGGTGGCCATGGCACACGTGCAAAGCACTGCTGGACTTAGCAGTTGTTTGTTTGGCGTCCATGGCGCACTGGGCATGGCCGCACATGCGCAGTAGCCTTTATCTGGGTGCAGGAGGATTTGTGTAACACGCGAATACAGCCACACCCGTTAGCGTGCACACACACATGGAACTTTCCGGTGCGCAGAAAGTTCCAGCGCACACCCAGCTTTTTTAAGCTGTAAAAGCCAAGCATGCGGTGCTTCCAGAAGGCCGCTATGGGACACAGAGCAGGCTCTTACCAGACACTTGCAGCGGTTCATTCTTTCCTTACCGAGTCACGTGAGTCACCAAGTGTTGCTTGGCAGGTTAAAGGTGCTTAGCAGGATTGTTACATAGGGGCTCGGAAGCCCTATTAAAGGGTCTCCCTTCTGAGGTGTTTTAATACTACACCCCAGCACTCTCTTTTTGTGGTGGGTAAATGACTTAAAAAAAGAGGAGCGAACTAACACTATAGGGAAGGGCACACCGATGTCGTCAGTAGTTCCTGATGAACCTAGTCGTATCCCAAGCGTTGTATCCCCTGAAAGACCAGAGGCTTCCAGGCAATCTGAGCTGCTGCACCTATCTGGTATTGTGCCTACAGTCAACACTGCTGCTTCACCCTTTATCACTAAGGATGAACTGTCCTCAGCCCTAGCCGGGTTAGAGCACAGGATTGCTGGTATGATTGCCTCCATCCCGCAGGGTAGCAGGAAGCGTGATAGATCCCCCTCCCCGGAGCCTCCTAGTCTGGAGCAGGAATAGGTTGAGGATGGGGAAGAGCTTAAAGCTCAGGACTCTGTGGAGGGCCCGGCAGATGAGTCTTCTTCCAAGCAATCTGGACAAGAATATATCCAGTTGCTGTCTGCCTCTTAGTCAGACAGATCCTGACTCTGACTGAAATGGTTCATTCTGCCTTTAAGTTGCCTCTTGCAGAGGTGACTGAGCCCCCCTGGTCCTCTTTGGGATCCCTGAGGTCTCTTCAGGCTGCACAGGCTTTCTCTCTATGCCCCCTTTCGGAACAGGCAGTGTATGCTGATTGGGAACATCCTGACAGGATTTTTGTTCCTCCTAAGAAGTTTTTCCTTTTATATCCCATGGGTGAAAAGTTCGTTAAAAAATGGAGCATGCCAGCAGTAGATGCAGCAGTTTCTTCCTTAAACAATAACTTAACTTGTCTGGTAGATAATGCACAGGGTTTGAAAGCCCTGTTGACAAGAAATTGGAGTTGTTTTTAAAGGCTTCCTTTTCTTTGGCCAGTTCAGCTATTCAGCCAGCTGTTGCAGCAATTGGTATCTGCCAGTCCATAAAGGAACAGGAGGATGATCTGCCTGAAAGTAAGACAGATGTTTCTTGAGCACTGTGTTTTGCTATTGATGCCTTAAAGGATTCAATACAGCATGTTTCTCGTTTGGCTCTCTCATCTGTACATACGCACAGACTCTTATGGCTTAAGAACTGGTCAGCCGAGCTTCTTTGTAAAAAGTTATTGGCAGGTTTCTCTTTTCATGGGGAACATTTATTTGGTGATCATTTGGACAAATATATCCAAAAGATCTCCGGAGGGAAGAGTTCTCTACTTCCTGTGAAGAAAAGCACCAGACGTCCCTCTTTTAAAACCTCAGGGACTGCTTCCTCCAATATCTCAGCGTCAAGGAGGTTCCGCAGCCAACAGGGCTCTAGGGCCAGGGGCAAGCCACAGGGCCAGGGCCAGAAGGCCCTGGGTCCAAGATTCTTCTAAACCCAGCACCAAGCCCTCCTTTTGAGGGGACGCCCCCACTCCATCGAGTGGGGGGAAGGCTGCTGCACTTTGCGGACATTTGGAGAACAATAATTCAAGATGACTGGGTCACCTCAATTATATCTTGCGGTTCCAAGCTAGAGCTGCGGGGTGTTCCCCCTCAGAGGTTTTTAAAATCCAGCGTTCCCTCGGCTCATCCAAAAAGAAACGTATTGCTTCAGGCACTACATCATCTAGTACATCAAGGAGTGATTGTAGAGGTTCCTGTAACCGAAAGGGGGACAGGATTTTACTCAAACCTGTTTACGGTTCAAAAATCAAACAGGGACACAAGGCCCATTTCGGACCTAGTATCCCTGAACAAGTATCTGCTGATACAGTCCTTTCGGATGGAGTCTGTCCACTCAGGAGTAGCCTCACTCCAGAGGGGAGACTTTCTAGCCTCCATCGATATAAAAGACGCGTATTTACCCATACCTATCTTTCAGTCTCATCAGAGGTTCCTACGTTTTGCAGTAGAGGAACTTCATTTTCAAATTGTGGCTCTACCCTTCGGGCTCGCTACAGCTCCCCGGGTGTTCACAAAGGTCCTAGCACCAGTACTGGGTCTTTTAAGGGCCCAAGGGATCCTAGTGCTGGGGTATCTGGATGACCTTCTACCTAGTGTTCACTCATTACAGGCTCTAGAACAGAGCATAATATGCACAGTGTGGTATTTGAAAAGCATAGGCTGGATTATAAATACCAAACAGTCTGCCTTGAAACCAGCTCAAAGTCGAAAGTATTTAGATCTGATCCTAGATACGGTTCAAGCAAGAATATTCTTACCACCCATAAGGATCTGTGCCCTGAAAGTTCAGGTGCATCAGATAAGGGGAACCAGACAACCCTCCATTCGGCTCTGTATGAGTCTTCTAGGGAGGATGGTATCCTCCTTCGAGGCAGTGCCTTATGCACAGTTCCATTTCAGGCCTCTACAACAAGACATCTTGTTGAAAATAATTACCACCGCTCTGGACAAACCGATCTGAAGTCTCTTATCTTCCACTATGCAATGAAGGAGAGAGCCCCAGGTGCTGGTGATTGCTGGTACAATTGTATTCATGCGGAAAAGATCTGGACAGCCGCACACTGAGATAGGCAAATAAAATCTTCTTTATTCAAAACACGGAATAGTACAGAACATGAAACCGCTGGAGCAACACAACTTAGCCGCTGACGCGTTTAACGCTCTGGCTGAGCGCTTACTCATAGCTGATGATGAGCTATGAGTAAGTGCTCAGCCAGAGCGTGAAACGCGTCAGAAGCTAAGTTGTGTTGCTCCAGCGGTTTCATGTTCTGTACTATTCCGTGTTTTGAATAAAGAAGATTTTATTTGCCTATCTCAGTGTGCGGCTGCCCAGATCTTTTCCGCATGAATACAAGACATCTTGTTGGCCTGGATTATCCATTGTGCTTATCTCCTCGGGCACGCTTAAGCCAAAACTGGTGGTTGCAGGGTCAGAACCTGCGAAAGGGAAAATCCTTTCTCCCGGTAACTTGGAGAGTACGAATTTCAGATGCCAGTCTCTCAGGCTGAGGGGTGACCCTAGAAGGGCTCACAGCTCAGGAGAAATGGTCAGGGACAGAACAGATCCTACCCATCAACATCCTGGAATTCTGGGCAGTACGTCTGACCCTACGGTCCTGGACAGTGGAGCTTCAGGACTGCCCTATCAGGGTTCATCTATATAAACTACCAAGGCGGTACCAGGAGTCGTTCAGCTTTGAAGTAGGTGAACCACATACTAGCCTGGGCAGAGGGACATGTGCCGATTATATCGGCAGTTCATATCCTTGGAGTAGAGAACTGGAAGGCAGATTATCTCAGCCGCCAGCAGATCTGCCCGGGGAATGGTCCCTACACCCAGGGGTGTTCCAGGAAATTTGCCAGTGTTGGGGATGGCTAGAGGTCGACTTATTGGCATCCAGGTTCAACAAGCTACAGCAATTTGTGTCCCAAACAAGGGATCCTCTGGCAATCGGAGCAGATGCTCTGATAGTTTAATGGAGACAGTACCCCCTGGTTTATGCTTTCCCTCTAATCCCTCTCCTTCCACATTTGTTGCACAGGATTCGGAAAGAGGGGTTTCCAATCATTCTGGTGGCACCAGCCTGGCCCAGAAGGCCCTGGTTCCCGGAGACTGTGAGACTGACATGTCGATGGACCATGGACACTTTCACGTTGCCCTGATCTACTATCTCAAGGTCCTATATTCCACCCCAATTTACAGTCTCTAAATTTGATGGCATGGCTATTGAAGCCAGAGTGTTAAAGGACTGTGGCATCTTGGGATCAGTAGTGTCTTCCCTGGTGAATGCTAGAAAAGCTGTCACTAGAAAAATTTATCATAAGGTCTGAAAGACTTATATTGCTTGGTGTGAAGCCAGAAAATGACATCCTCGGATACGTGATTGGGAGATTTCTCTCTTCTACAGTCAGCTGTGGAAATCAAATTTAGGGATGAGCTTCGAGTTTGAGTCAAACTCATGTTCGACTCGAACATCGGCTGTTCGCCAGTTCGCTGAACAGCGAACAATTTGGGGTGTTCGCGGCAAATTTGAAAGCTGCGGAACACCCTTTATAAGTCTATGGGATAAATCAAAAGTGCTAATTTTAAAGGCTTATATGCAAGTTATTGTCATAAAAAGTGTTTGGGGACCTGGGTCCTGCCCCAGGGGACATGGATCAATGCAAAAAAAGTTTCAAAAATGTCAGTTTTTTCAGGAGCAGTGATTTTAATAATGCTTAAAGTGAAACAATAAAAGTGTAATATTCCTTTAAATTTCGTACCTGGGGGGTGTCTATAGTATGCCTGTAAAGGGGCGCATGTTTCCCGTGTTTAGAACAGTCTGACAGCAAAATGACATTTCAAAGGAATAAAAAGTCATTTAAAACTACTCGCGGCTATTAATGATTTGCCGATCCGGTGATACACATAAAAGTTCATTGATAAAAACGGCATGGGAATTCCCCACAGGGGAACCCCGAACCAAAATTTAAGAAAAAATGACGTGGGGGTCCCCCTAAATTCCATACCAGGCCCTTCAGGTCTAGTATGGATATTAAGGGGAACCCCGCGCCAAAATTTAAAAAAAAATGACGTGAGGTCTCCCCAAAAATCCATACCAGACCCTTATCTGAGCACGCAACCTGGCAGGCCGCAGGAAAAGAGGGGGGGACGAGAGAGCGCCCCCCCTCCTGAACAGTACCAGGCCACATGCCCTCAACATTGGGAGGGTACTTTGGGGTAGCCCCCCAAAACACCTTGTCCCATGTTGATGGGGACAATGGCCTCCGTTATTTAAGAACCGTCTGAAGAGGAGAAGCGTCACACAGCGGAAGCCTCCCATCCCATCATGCTGGATGCAGAGCGGTCCAGAAGACGAAGGGAAGAAGACGCTGGCTCCGCGGAGGAAGATGCCGGACGAGAGGAAGAACCAGAAGAAGAAGATAGAAGATAGAAGAAGCATTTAAATAAAGGAATTGTCAAAAACTGTCTCTTGTCATTTTTAACATTTTTGACAGTTTTTTTGTGAAATGGTAGGGGTAATTTTGTACCCCCTTACCATTTCACACAGGGGGGAGGGCCGGGATCTGGAGGTCCCCTTGTTAAAGGGGGCTTCCAGATTCCGATAAGCCCCCGCCTGCAGACCCCCACAACCACCGGGCAAGGGTTGTGGGGATGAGGCCCTTGTCCCCATCAACATGGGGACAAGGTGTTTTGGGGGGCTACCCTAAAGCACCCTCCCAATGTTGAGGGCATGTGGCCTGGTACAGTTCTGGAGGGGGGGCACTCTCTCATCCCCCCTCTTTTCCTGCGGCCTGCCAGGTTGTGTGCTCAGGTAAGGGTCTGGTATGGATTTTTGGGGAGACCCCACGCCATTTTTTTAAATTTTGGCGCGGGATTCCCCTTAAAATCCATACCAGACCTGAAGGGTCTGGTAAAGATTTTGAAGGGGATCCCACGCCATTTTATTTTTTAAATTTTGGCCAGGGTTCCCCTTAACATCCATACCAGACCTGAAGGGCCTGGTATGGAATTTAGGGGGACCCCCACGTCATTTTTTTTTAAATTTTGGTTCGGGGTTCCCCTGTGGGGAATTCCCATGCCGTTTTTATCAATGAACTTTTATGTGTATTGTTGGACCGGCAATTCATTAATAGCCACGAGTAGTTTTAAATGACTTTTTTTCCTTTGAAATGTAATTTTGCTGTCAGACTGTTCTAAACACGGGAAACATGCGCCCCTTTACAGGCATACTATAGACACCCCCCAGGTATGAAATTTAAAGGAATATTACACTTTTATTGTTTCACTTTAAGCATTATTAAAATCACTGCTCCCAAAAAAACGGCCGTTTTTAAAACTTTTTTTTGCATTGATTTTTTGCATTGGGGCAGGACCCAGGTCCTCAAACACTTTCTATGACAATAACTTGCATATAAGCCTTTAAAATTAGCACTTTTGATTATTCATGTTCGTGTCCCATAGACTTTAACGGTGTTCGCGTGTTCAAACAAATTTTTTGCCTGTTCGCATGTTCTGGTGCGAACCGAACAGGGGGGTGTCCGGCTAATACCTAATCAAACTGGCTTTAAGTACAATCAGAGGTTACGTTTCCGCCCTATCAGTATTCTTCCAAAGGCCTTTAGCCTCCCATTCACTGATCTGAACCTTTATGCAGGGGGTAACTCGCTTGCTTCCTCCCATTAGGTCACCTACAGTATGTGTCCTTGGGACTTGAACTTGGTGTTGTCTGTGTTACAGAAACGACCATTTGAACCTATCAACGAAATTCCATTAGACTTGCTGTCACGCAAGCTAGCCTTTCTGATGGCCATCACCTCGGCTAGAAATGTGTTGGAGTTGGTGGCCCTTTCATGCTGGGAACCATACTTGATTCTTCACCACGACAGGGTCATGTTATGACCTGTTCCATCCTTTTTGCCAAAAGTGGTGTCTGCCTTTCATTTAAATCAGGACATTATTTTGCCTTCTTTTTTCTCTCAGCCTCATTCATGGGAAGAAAGGCGATTGCATTCTTTGGACATTGTCTGGGCAGTCAAGGTTTATTTGTCTAGATCTGTGGAGATGCGAGGATTGGACTCCTTTTTTGTTTTACCAAAAGGGCCCAGGGGTGTAGGAACCTCCTGGGCTTTTTTTTATCAGGTATCTGTGGCTCAAATTTGTAAGGCTGCTACCTGGTCTTCAGTGCATATGTTCACAAAATTTTATCAAGTGGATGTTCGAGCAGCCGAGGATTCGGCTTTTGGCCGCAGTGTACTGCGGGCTGCCGTATAAGTTCTGATGGCTATTGTTTGACAGGGTGTCTCCCTCCCCTCAAGGTTATTGGGACAACCCAGTAGGTAATGAATATTAGCCTGACTTTGTGTTCCATGATGTATGAAAAAGAAAATAGGATTTTTTTTTGTCATACTTACCTGTAAAATCCTTTTCTTTGAGTACATCATGGGACACAGAGATCCCTCCCCTCTTTTTTTTGAGGATTCAGTGCTTGCTACAAAACTGAAGTACTTCCTGTGTGGGAGGAGTTATATAGGGGATCACTTCCTGTCTGAAGACCGTGTCCATTCACTGGAGTTTAACCCAGTAGGTAATGAATATTAGCCTGACTCTGTGCCCCATGATGTACTCAAAGAAAGGGATTTTACAGGTAAGTATGATGAAAAAATCCTATTATGATTTCTAGAAAAGACAGTCATGTTTCCAAAAGAATCGTTAATAGTAAATTTGGTATTCCTACAGAGGAAGGCTGTTTAGAAGGTAAGAGAAATGGGCGAGACCCTTACAATCTATATCAAGATGTTACTTTTTCTGTTTCTCATCTGGTAATGTAACTGTGTAATAAAGAAACTACCAATATTCAATCGCTAATAAAATCTGCTGTAGGTAACCCATTTGTATCCAACCATCTATTATTTACATTAACAAGTGTGCAGATATATTTTTTTTCTAATTTGCTAACATGGTTGATCAAATTTTGTTTTAAAAAGGTATCAGGGTTCATACATTTTAACCTGCAGACATGTTCTGAGTCATTGAAAAGATGAGGAAGTTCTAACAACAGTATTTATCTGTAAACTTACTTCAGATCAGTGATTTAAAGCAGGAAGCAAGAAAGAACCTTCAAACTACGGCCCTCCAGCTGTTGCAGAACTACATATCCCATGAGGCATTGTAAAACTCTGACATTCACAGACATGACTAGGCATGATGGGAATTGTAGTTCCTGAACAACTGGAGGGCCGTAGTTTGAAGACCCCTGATAAAGTATCAAAATCCATAGAATCAATGTGATAGCCAGGCAGCTGGCATTTAAAAAAGATAGCTTAACATAACTTATCTGAAATGTTGCATTCTTTCTATTTGATAGTAATTATTTAAATACCAATGTCTAAATTTAATAAATGCATCTGTATTTTAAAATGTCACACTTCCTTGATTTTTTTTTTCTTTTTTTTTTTTAGATGCTTTTAAATACGAATAATATCACATGTGATGATTTGGTTGAATTTTTTAAGATTACTTTTAAGCTTCAAAATATTTCAATTCCAATGGATACTAGAATGCTACTGTGCTCTTATTTTGAGTCATTGTACTTAGCAAATATAAGAAATAAATCAGAAAGTATTTCAGAGTTTGTAAGTATATGTTTCTATCTATGTTTACCTTAAAAATTACATATGGCAATTATTGATATCTTCTCCTTTGTTGTAAAACATACTGGTCAAATACTGCATACTTATTCATGTCAAGTACAATTCATGTAAATTTAGAGTATGTGTAAAAAGGTTTTAGATTCTTTTTACACCTTATTTAGGATTAGGTATGTTTAACTTTTCCTGGAAATACAGATTGCTAATACTGTACATATAACATATTCAGTGTTATTTATTCCTTCTTAACTCTCCATATGCAAACTCATGACTATAATTACATAGAGACCTCTTCTTCAACAGTGCAATCTCATACTCACATAACAGAAAACATCAAGTTAGGTGAAGTGGGAATTCAGGCAACATATGCATTGTCAGTCCAGTGGTGTGTCATGTATCAAGTCTGTGACATTTGTTTTTTTTTTTTTACATTTCCGACCCCTGAGTTTGCATGACTGCTGACTGCAGCATTTGTTTATTACTGCATTGGGATAGTTTTTCACCTATAACAAATATATAAAGGTGTATTTATTAAGAAAAGCATGGTGAATACAAGGCTGACAAATACTACAAGCCCCACATCTGAAGGTGATAAAAAAACTGACTAAGGCTGGGTTCAGACTATTACAGCTCACAGCAGGGGTCCAGTGCGTCCCTGTTCACCGTTTCAGGTCCAATTTCAGCCTGAATTTTTAGGCTGAATTTGGACCTGAAACGGACCAAAAACCTGCATCCACTTTACATAGGTGTGAACCCAGCCTAAATCTGGTAAATCCAGATCACAACATATGTCCTTTCAGTGCAGAACTACAAGTCCAAGCACAGCATGTGTAATAATGGACACAGTTACTAATGAATAGGAATATGAGCACAATAGCTAGTACATAATAGATAATTCATTCATTGCCATACGGTTCAAAGTCTTCAACAGACGTATGTCTTCCAATGGCAACTGGAAGCTCTCCCATATTTGGGTATTTTTATTACACCTATATTGCACTCTATATTCAAAAAATTATCCTCCATTATATAAACTAATGACTCACTTAAGTGGAAAATGAATCCACCATCGTGATTTGGCAGAATGTATTCTTTAAAAATGACTATTCTCCCTAGGATTTTATATTTGTTCTGCTCTCTTCCAGTGAATATCAATATGTCTGATCTAACAGCATTTCAAAAGAAAACGTTATCATTAATTTGGGGAGATAAGAAACCTAGGGTGAATAAAAGTACACTATTTGCTCCTAAAACGAAAGGAGGATTGGGAGTCCCAGATCTGATTAAATATTTTTTTGCTGCCCAAATTGCTCAACTGATTAGATTTCACACAAAATTGTCTCCATCTCTATGAATGCAGACTGAAACATGCTCCTGCCCATCTAAATCGATCTCACAACTGATGTGGCTACCATTTAAATATAGACCCATTATAATCCTTTTCCCTGGGATTATGGGACAGACTAACTAAAATGAATACTTTTAAATCCTCTCATACCCCTTTAGCACCATTGTTTCAAAAAACAAAATTCACCCTGGGATTTGCTCCTCAAACCTTTAATTGGTGGATCAATTGGGGATGTTTACGAATAGCTGACTTTTTTGATCATAAGGGAATGTTAACAAAACAATTCCTTATTGAAAATTACCAGTTACCAAAATCAGAATTCTCTCAATATTATCGGATAGTACATTTTATTACTTCTTTAACATGTAATCTAGGTATAACATCCATGACACCTATGAAATCTTTATGTAAAAATGTTCACAAACTTAAAGGACACATTTCAATAATATTTTCCATCTTAACATCTATTCCTGCGAAACTAGGTTATATGGAACATTGGGAGAGAGATTTGAATGAAACTCTAGAACTGAAAGATTGGTATATGTTAGCTCAGGGATAGGCAACCCGTGGCACACAAAGCCTTTTGCTGGCACTCGACTCCCTCCCCATCAGCAGAGCAGCGCAGGGAAGTGTCAGTGAGACACTAATGCATTTAAATTTCAGTATTCCCCACACCACACCTGCACTGAGGGGGAAGCACTGTGCTTCCACACATTGTAAAATATGGGAAACATTGTTTGGTTCTCTAACTTTGCTGTAGCTGCAATCGTCAACTTTTGTGATGGGGAAGAGATTGGGTGCAGTTCTGCTGGGGGGGGTGGTCCCTGTTTCCAGGATGAGGAGGACTATCATTGGCCACTGCTAAAGCCAGTCACAGTCCTGCTAGCCCCCTCCACCATCTGGAGGAAAATGACTCGCTTGGTTGCCACTACTAATTTCAGAAAGAAGGGATTTCACTGTGATTGAGAAAAACACAATCAGATGACAGTTTGTGGAATTACTGTTGAGCTTCTGGGAACTTTTTTGAAATTTCATCTGAACCTTTGCGTCACTTACTACTGGACCCCTGCACTCTGTGTCCCTTTAAGCCACAGCCAGTATTCAGCGCAATGAAAATCACACCCAACCACTTTTTCTCAGCTGTGGGGGCCTAACTTATAATCCTGCACACAGGCCCACTGCTTTCAGAAAATGCCCCTGACCTGAGCTTATCATTGTGCATCCATTCCAGATGCTTGTATGTGACATCACATACAAGCACGTGGGCTGGATGCGAGAGGTGGATCAGCAGAATGAGTGTGCTAGGATAGGTAGATGTGTCTCATCTCTGCTTCCTTTCACCACTCTGCATATCACACATATCATAGATGAGAAGAGGGTACAGTGGGGGGGCAGGTGAATAGGAGGGGTTCAGAGATGCAACAGAAAAGCAGGATACGGCAGTGGGGCAGATGTGCAGGGAGGTACAGTGGTGGAAGAGATGAGAAGGGGGTTCAGCAGTGGGACAGAAGAGCGGGGGGTACAGTGATGGTCCAGATGAGAAGGGGGGTTCAGTGAGGGGCAGAAAAGCAGGGGGTAGAGCAGTGGGGCAGAAGAGCAGGGGGTTACAGTGGTGGGGCAGGCGAGCAGGGGGAACAGTGGAGGGGCAGGAGAGCAAAGGGAACAGAGGTGGGGCAGAAGAGCAGGGGGTACAGATAGGGTTGCCACCTGTCCGGATGAAACCCGCATTTTGAAACATGTGTTTCAAAACTCACATTATTCAGGGCACATTATTCAGACTCACCGGTGGCTCACTGTGCCTCCACGGCCATGTCCCAAGTTCGGGTTTGGTTATCTGCTCCTGCTGCCTCTCTATCTGCCCCCTGCACTGTCAGTTTCAGCGGCGTGGCTCCGTCAGTCCAGTGTGCTGCCGAGCAGGCTGCAGACGGTACACAGAGGCGGAGCCACCATGTTGCCAGGTGCTCTCCTCTGGCTGGCTGCAGAAGGGACACGGAGGTAGGGTTGAAGGCAGAGCCTCCCCATTCCCTGCTGCTCTGTTGAAAAGTGTGCAGAAATCGCACTGGGAGACTAGCTTGTAAAGTACGTTTTTGCCAAAGTTTTCTCCCCCCTCCCCCCCATACACCATACATACATACATACATACAGTCCTCTCCACTCCCCCCCCCCACCATACACTATCTATATATACAGTTCTGACGCCCCCCCCATATACCATCCATCCATCCATATAGTTCTCTCTCTCCTCATACACCATCCATATACACAGTTCTCCACCCCCTATATACCATCCATATACACAATTATCACCCCCCTCATATACCATCCATATACACAGTTCTCCACCCCCCCCTATATACCATCCATATACACAGTTCTCCACCACCCCCTATATACCATCCATATACACCGTTCTCCACCCCCTATACACCATCCATATACACAGTTCTCACCCCTCTATATACCATCCATATACACAGTTTTCACCCCCCGCCTCATATACCATCCATATACACAGTTCCCCCCCCCCTATATACCATCCATATACACAGTTCTCCACCCCCCTATATACCATCCATATACACAGTTCTCACCCCTCTATATACCATCCATATACACAGTTCTCACCCCCCGCCTCATATACCATCCATATACACAGTTCTCCACCCCCCTATATACCATCCATATACACAGTTCTCCACCCCCCTATATACCATCCATATACACAGTTCTCACCCCCCTCATATACCATCCATATACACAGTTCTCCACCCCCCTATATACCATCCATATACACAGTTCTCACCCCCAATAAACACCATCCATATACACAGTTCTCACCCTCCCTATATACCATCCATATACACAGTTCTCAGTTCTCCACCCCCACCCATATACCATCCATATACACAGTTCTCACCCCTCATATACCATCCATATACACAGTTCTCACTCCCCATATACCATCCATATATATAATACTCTAACCCCCCATATACCATCCATATAGACAGCCCCCCCCATATACCATGCACAGCTTAACTATCCTCAGCCAATGCCTTACAGGAGGACTCCCCTGTCCCCCCATACTACACCAGGAGACCTCCCCCCTCCCCCCAAATATTGTACATTACACACACCTGCACTATATGCACTATATACACCATATTGCACATTACACACGCCTGCACTATATACACCATATTGTACATTACACACGCCTGCACTATATACACTATATTGTACATTACACACTATATTATACATTATACATGCCTGCACTGTATACACTATATTGTACATTACACACACCTGCACTATATACACTATATTGTACATTTTACACTCCTGCACTATATACACTAAATTGTACATTACACACGCCTGCAAGATATACGCTATATTGTACATTACACACACCTGCACTATATACACTATATTGTACATTACACACACCTACACTTTATTGTACATTACACACGCCTGCACTTGCAATTGGTCACACCCACTATTCACAGCTGCGAGTGCCGCATTACTACTCCCCTAGAGCACACAGAGGTGTCCCAGGTATTTTACAATCTCATAGTGTATGCTACAAAAAAAATGCCAAGCCCCGCTGAAGTGTTAGGGTTTGGCTCGAAGAAAAGGTGACAACCCTAGGTACAGAGGTGAGACAGATGTGCAGGAGGTACATTGGTGGAGCAGATGAGAATGCGGGCTACAGTGGTGGGGCAGATGAGCAGATGGGTTCAGTGTTAGGACAGATGAGAAGGTAATTCGGTAGTGAGACAGAAAAGCATGGGGATACGGTGGTGGAGCAGATGTGCAGGGAGGTACAGTGGTGGGGCAGATGAGAAAAGGGGTACATTGATGGGGCAGAAGAGCAGGGGGAGTTACAGTAGTGGTACAGAAGAGCAAGGGGGTACAGTGGTGGGGCAGATGTGCAGGAGGTACAGTGGTGGGAGGGATGAGAAGGGGGTTCAGTGGTGGGACAGAAAAGCAGGGGAGTACATTGATGGGGCAGATGATCAGGGGGTTACAGTGGTGGGACAGATGAGCAGGGGGGGGTTCAGTGTTGGGGCAGAGAAGAAAGGAGGTACATCGGTGATGACATGAGCAGGGGGTCACAGTGGTGGGGCAGAAGAGCAGGGGGAACAGAGGTGGGATAAATGTGCAGGAGGCACAGTTGTGAGGCACATGAGAAAGGGGGTTACAATGGTGGGGCAGATGAGCAGATAAGTTCAGTGTTAGGACAGATGAGATGACGGTTCAGTGGTGGAGCAGATGTGCATGGAGGTACAGTGGTGGAGCAGATGAGAAAGGGGGGACATTGGTGGGGCAGGTGAGCAGGGGGTCACAGTGGTGGGACAGAAGAGCAGGGGGGTACAGAGGCGGGGCAGATGTACAGGGGGTACAGTGGTGGGGTAGATGTGCAGGGTAGTACAGTGGTGGGGCAGATGAGCAGGGGGGTACAGTGGTGAAACTAATTTGGAGGGGGGACAGTGATCTGAGGTGTGAAGGTGCATGCATTGGGGCTGATCTGAGGCGTGAGAGGGCAGGATGTTAATTTCTCACTACTGAAGTAGTTTACAGCATTTACTTTTTCCTTTTCATGATTGAGAGTGTGAAGTTGACTTATTTTGTTAAAAAATCGTCATATTCAATTTCTTTGAAAATATTTTTCGGCACACTGTGCTCAAAAGGTTGCCTACCCCTGTGTTAGCTCATAATGCCTTGAGATCTTTGATCAACATTTCTATCATAGAAGCTAACTACAAAGTTTTGCTAAGATGGTATCTAGTCCCAAAAAGGGTAGCTTTTTATGTCACAGGAGCTTCTCCATTATGCTTTAGAGATTGTGGACATGAGGGAACAGTGTTTTATATATGGTGGCTATGCCCCACAGTAAAACATTTTTGGAATAAAGTTTATGGTGTTATTTCTTCTCTCACTAATATTGATTTAAACAAATCCCTGAAACAAGCACTGCTTTGCAGCCAAATGGAAAAGATCCCTAAACACTTCAGAAGATTGGTAAATTATATATTTATAGCAGCAAAAATCACTATAGCCAGAACTTGGAAAACAACAACCTTACCCTTTGACATCCTAAAAACTAAATTGTCTTGGATTATGATTAATGAACATCTTTCAGCAATATTAAACAATAAGGTTCAATTATTTAAGAAATCCTGGGCTCCATGGACTAAATCAAATTGATTGTTTCTAGAACTGTTTCCACTTGAAATGACTTAACAAATAGAAAAGTCGGCAAAAGATACCTTTATATCTTTAACCTTTTTTCCTTTCTTATCTTTTTTCTCTCTTTCCTTTTCTTTTTTCATTTTGGCCTTATAAGGTCTCTGTTGGACCTATTGTAATATTCACCTACACTATTAGGATGACAAACTCATCCTCATGTGTTTACAAAAGCTTTTTAGACTTTATGTACATTTAAGAGTACTTTTCTTTAGCAGAGTTTGAAAACTTATATCTTATATAAAATATATCTATTAGGTTTCCGTGTTACAATATATATTATTTTACGTGCAAATTTTGAAAACGTTTTTTTTTTTTTTTTTTTTTTTTAGTGTTTACACTATAATTGTATAAACAATTAGATATTGTACCCTTGCTGTACTATTAAATAGATTTCATTATTTATACATTCTTTATTTGAAAAAATCTGAATAAAATCTTTGAAAAAGAAAAAAGATCATTCATTACATAATAGCTGTCCATTACTAATATTTACTAATAATATTAATACATAAACAATAACAATTAGTAATTAGGAATTCACTACATCAATCAGATAATTAATTTGTAGGTATTTTATTTTACAATTGCAATTAAACTAGTTTTAAGCTGCTTTTATATGGTTTTCAGCAAAATTAAATTAAAATGTAATATCAAACTTAATTTAATTATTTATTATTGAATTACTTCTGTGTATTTTGTTTATTGGATTTCAGTACAAAATAATTATACATATATGGGCAGTTCTGTAGGAAACATTTAATACAAAAGAATATTCTGCTCTATGTAATTAAGGGAAAGCTTTGTTTCAGACTACAGTATGGCTTTATTTAAATATCAGATCAAATAAATTAAACCTGCCTTTAAAATTTTGTAAACCTTCCAAACTGAAAAAATGTCAACTTTTTGGGTCGAAATGGGCAAAAACGTGGTCCAATATAGCAATATTTTTATGGTATATATTTCTGTGCTCATGCAATGCTTTAACCAGCAGAAGGCATGAACTGATCTGTGAGCTTTTCGTAAATCTGTCTGTGCTCCTCTGCTGCACTGCTTAACTGACATCTTGAAAAATCTGTCTAGTGGTTTGCACAGCTTCCAAGTCATATGTTCTCTAACATCCATTAGACCTCTTTCAAGAATTGCTAGACAACACTGCACCTTTTTGACTATGGAATCCTAACTTCCCAAAAAATTCACAGATAAGTCCTCCAGTGCTAGAAAAGAGTCAATGGAAACGCAAGCAAGGTTCAATGCTTTTTTCATACAGTGTGATTTGATGTCTAAAAAAGGTGAAAGGAGACCTTATGGTGAAAGCTTTTTACTATTCAAGGAAAGCCCGTAATAAGACGCAGGCTAGGTGCAGGGCTATTATGACTGGGGCAGCAAGGAAAACCAGCAGTGAAAGGGGTTAACAAGGAGAGTGATGGCCATGGTAGGGGGTGGTACTAGGAGTCCTTTCCTTATAGTAGGAGGGGCCAAGGTACTGAGTTCAGTCACTTATCACCGGATGAAATATAACAAGTATAGGCGCAAAACAAGTCAGACATAAACATTCTGATACAAATCTGCTAGAAAAAAAAAAGGAGATAATGATAAAAATAGAGTCAGGTCAGTCCATAAAATCAATATCGGCTGAAAGAGTCTATTTAGGAATGGTGATGACGGAAGAAAAGCGTCCAAAAAATGCAATCAGGGCTGCCATCATGATAGGGTAGAAACCAATTCCTCAGCTGCAACAAAACACAAGTAGACGCCTCTGGGTACAGTATTTAGGAAATAACGCTTTTAATAATAGATGTAGATCAACTCAAATTTTGTAGGAATAAACAGGCATGGTATTTGTGACGCATCCCCGAGTCCTAGGCAGCTGACAACTGTGAGATCTTCCGGCAGATGGAAGACACCGGCTCCAGAGAGCGTCTTCAGAGCGAGGCATGGAACGCACAGGACAGCTTGCTGCGAACGGATGACATCATTAAAGCTGGATGCGTTTTGAGAGCGTGCGCACTTGGCGATGTAAGCAAGTCATGCTCCTTTGTCAACCATTGACTTGCTTACATCACCAAGTGCGCACGCTCTCGAAACGTGTCCAGCTTTGATGACGTCATCCATCCGCAGCAAGCTGTCCTGTGCGTTCCACACCTCACTCTGAAGACGCTCTCCAGAGCTGGCATCCTCCATCTGCTGGAAGATCTCACAGTTGTCAGCAAGGATTCCATACTGCCTAGGACTCGGGGATGCGTCACTGTATTATTAATTATTAATACCATGCCTGTCTATTCCTAAAAAATGTGAGTTGATCTACATCTATTATTAAAAGCTTTATTTCCTAAATACTGCACCCAGAGGCGCCTCTCTACTTGTGTTATATCACCGAATGAAGAAGCAGCTGCACGTGCCTGTGTGTCTCTCATCTCTCTCTCCCTCCATGCTTCAAGGCAGCAAAAGTAGTGAGCAACCCTGCGAGCCACTTACGGATGAATGCCTACAAAATGGTGAGTAATTAGTCTTAAGTGGAGACCAGCTGCAAACACTCAGTCACGTTTCATAATCGTGCAAAGTGATAAAACTAAAACAATGTGTCTGCGCTAGAAAAAAATCACATCAATCAAAAGTGCAGCAATAATAAACATAAGCAACATAGGTGTTTAACAAATAATACACTTGAGTGAAAATACCCCTAAGTACTAGAGTATAAAGTGCACAGTGCTATATAAACCACACAATGTGAGTGATCAATCAAAAAACATATCACATAAATAATGAATCAAATGAAATGTAAAGGGATATAACTCCTGGTGAATGAAATAAAGTCCAAAACAGTATATATCCAAAAATATAAGAGTGCCCAGAAGAAACATAGTCCGAAGATTTAGTGAAATTCACATATCCTTCCTTCCAAAAGTGTATCACCAAGAAACATGCTGTAGTGTCTTCCAGCCACCCCCACAGGTGTATATGCTCACCTTCCTGTGTGTGACACAGCGATTAAACTATGTCAAACAAAGCCTTGGAGCCACTCCTGTGCTCATTTGGAACCAGCTGTGCAGACCTCCAATGCTCTCAAACGGAGATAATATATGCAAAAGAAAAAACTCCATAGCGCAATATTGCAAGGTGTAATAAAAGGATTTTAATAAAATAGTTCTCTCCCCTTGCTGGGGTACTCACATACTATGGGTGCGTGAGTGCACCATCCTTAACAAACAAAGAACGGTCAATCTCGCGGTGTGGCGTGCGATGCGGTGTGTGTATCGAAACTCTCCTTCTCCCTCTCTGCTGACAGCTCCGTCCAGGCCCCTCCCCTACGCGTGTTCGGCACCGGGACCACGTGCCTTCATCAGATTCCCCCTGATGAAGGCACGTGGTCCCGGTGCCGAACACGCGTAGGGGAGGGGCCTGGACGGAGCTGTCAGCAGAGAGGGAGAAGGAGAGTTTCGATACACACACCGCATCGCACGCCACACCGCGAGATTGACCGTTCTTTGTTTGTTAAGGATGGTGCACTCACGCACCCATAGTATGTGAGTACCCCAGCAAGGGGAGAGAACTATTTTATTAAAATCCTTTTATTACACCTTGCAATATTGCGCTATGGAGTTTTTTTCTTTTGCATATATTATCTCCGTTTGAGAGCATTGGAGGTCTGCACAGCTGGTTCCAAATGAGCACAGGAGTGGCTCCAAGGCTTTGTTTGACATAGTTTAATCGCTGTGTCACACACAGGAAGGTGAGCATATACACCTGTGGGGGTGGCTGGAAGACACTACAGCATGTTTCTTGGTGATACACTTTTGGAAGGAAGGATATGTGAATTTCACTAAATCTTCGGACTATGTTTCTTCTGGGCACTCTTATATTTTTGGATATATACTGTTTTGGACTTTATTTCATTCACCAGGAGTTATATCCCTTTACATTTCATTTGATTCATTATTTATGTGATATGTTTTTTGATTGATCACTCACATTGTGTGGTTTATATAGCACTGTGCACTTTATACTCTAGTACTTAGGGGTATTTTCACTCAAGTGTATTATTTGTTAAACACCTATGTTGCTTATGTTTATTATTGCTGCACTTTTGATTGATGCTTCAAGGCAAGTATGGAAGCTTTCTTAGAGCAGCTGAGGGCTGCTGCAGCGTCCCAGGGCTCACAATGGCTCCAGCAGCAGATCACTGCCATAGAGTAGGAGGAAGCGACAGGCACGTCTGGGGACCAGCGCACTCGGAGGTCTCGGCCTCTGGAGCGCTATTTACCCCCTCATCTCCCCAAGCTCAGCGCCAACAACAACGGAGTCCCTCTTTGAGGGACCCTCCAGGCACACTGGCTCCAGTGACCACACGGGCAGCTGGTGCTTGCTCTGGGAGGAATTCTCATTGAAGGGGGAGCTTATCTGGTGATGACCATGGTTCTCTATCCCCCCGGTCCCACCAGCATGTCGTGGGAGGCAGGATTGCACGGCCATCTCCCCTGGTGTGGCACCTACCAGGGGGGTTGCCCGTCGAGGGAGAGGTCATTCCTTGGGCACCAGCCAGTCGGGCAGATCGCCCGGTGGCCCCACACCCACCCACAATGATGGTAGGATCCTCAGGTCAGGAGGCGGGGCCAGGCGGGCGCCCCCTTCCCGGGCTACTGCAACTCCGCAAAGGAGGTCTACAAGAGGTTCTGATGGTGATGCTGGCACGGGAGCGAGGTGCGGCCCGGGGGCTGGGACCAGCACTTCCAGACCCAGGTGCCGGGGCTTCCTCACTAAGCGTCCCTTCCGTTGCAAGTTGGACAAATGCAGCCTTCCTCCGATCTGAGGGTGAGCTGTCCAGCTCGGAGGATGAAGTGTCAGTTCGGGTGGCGGCAGTGGATGCTGGTAGTGTGGCTGTGGGTCCTCTTCCTGTGCAGCCTGGTGAGTCCATTACTAATGCTTTTTCATCCTTGCAGGCAGTGTTGGGTTGGATTTTGAGCTCAGGGGTGAGGGGTAGCGGGGGGCAGGGTGCATCCCCTCCCCCGCCGGTATTGCCTAATTCACCTTCACCTCATGCAGCAGCCCACGCAGCTGCTTCATCAGGGGTGGGGTCTGATTTGCAGCAATTTTTAAAGGGTTTAAAATCGCTGGTCCAGCGCCTTGAGGTAAGTAGCAACACTCATTCCCCGGTGTCTGTGTGGGTCCCTGGTCAGTTAGGGTCGGGCTTGTTGTTCGCAGAAGTTCCAGGCCCGGGGCAGTCAGTGGTTTGGTTACAATGGGGGGGGGGGCGATGGGTGCTACCGTTGCCGAAAAATCTGTGAGTAAAGAAGCGACTAAGGTGGTGGACACTGTGCGTTTAGCAGATGCTGCCAAATGTGAGGTGTATGTTTGTTTTGAGGGCCCTTTAGGAGCACATCTCAAGCCCGGAGTAAGGGAAAAAATATGTAAGGGTGAGTATAGAGATTTTTTCCTTACTACCACTGGAGAAGTTTAATCTAGATTGGGTGAAACCGCTGGACGAGTCCAAAAAAGAGGATGAGGAAAAGCGGCGGTATCACCTTATTCCCAACTCTTTTGTGAACTGGCTTCAGGCATTTGCGATTCTGGCAAGTGTGATTGGCGAAAAACAACCGGAGTGCTGCTCTGTGCTTTTTTGATACTTGGATGCCATTGGGGAAGTGCAATGTGTATGGCTCAGATATGATGAACAATTTCGTCAGAGAAAAGCTATAAGGACATCAGCTTATGGATGAAGCTTATGTCCTCGGCGTGGGCACCCACAATGTTTTTTCCCAACAGGGTCGGTGGTTCAGAAACACCAGGACAGCCGGCCCCAAAACTTAAAGGGGAATGTTGGCAGTTTAATGAAGGGGTGTGTAGGTTTGGAAACGGTTGCTGTTTCAAACATGAATGTTCCAGCTGCGGGGGTAGTCACAGCTTGCCAGGGTGTTTTAAGTGGGGGAAGGGACGTTCCCGGGATTCTTCAGGAAAGAGGGACGACTCTGGTGAGAGTGGAAAGGATGCTTCCTTTTCTAAGTAGATATCCAGACCGGGGGCTGCCCGACTTTTGGAATCAGGTTTCAGGAAAGGTTTTCACATTCCGTGTTCATTACAGTGCATCCCCCCTTGTCTAGCAATTTACGGTCAGCATTACAACATCCTTCGGTAGTAGCGGAAAAGTTGGGAAAGGAAGTGGCATTGGGCCGCATGAGTGGCCCCTTTTCAACTCCTCCGCTGGCAAACGTAGTGATTTCTCCATTGGGGGTAGTGCCCAAAAAGGAGCCGGGTAAATTTTGTTTGATCCATCACTTGTCCTTTCCTAAAGGGGGTTCTGTTAATGACGCCATTGATCCGGAGGCATGCTCGGTGTCATATACTTCATATGATGCTGCAGTGTGTTGGGTCCGGCGCTATGGTCAGGGCGCCCTTATGGCGAAAATGAACGTGGAGGCTGCATTCCGGTTGCTGCCAGTTCATCCGGACAGTTTTTACCTGTTGGGGTGTCAGTGGCTGGACATGTTTTACGTTGATCGGTGTTTACCTATGGGCTGTTCGATCTCATGCTTTCTGTTTGAGACCTTCAGTTCATTTGTAGAATGGGTGGTTAGGGATGTGTCAGGCATAAACTCTATCATCCATTATTTGGATGACTTTTTATGTGTGGACCCTCCTGCTTCCAGATTGTGCGGGATTTTGCTAGCTACGCTGCAGCATATTGCGGAACGTTTCGGTATACCATTGGCGCTGGATAAAACAGTTGGCCCTTTGGTTGAGATTCTTTTTTTGGGTATAATAATTGATTCACTGGCTATGGAGTGTTGATTACCAGAGGACAAGTTACATGGGCTACAGGCGGAGATCGGCTTAGTGGTGGGAAAACGAAAAAATTCAACTTAGGCAGCTGCAGTCCCTGTTAGGGAAGTTGAATTTTGCATGCAGAATTATGCCGATGGGGCGGGTACTTTGAGTTTCTTCTCCCAAGCATTTCATTACTCTGACGCGAGAGCATCGGGAGAACCTGCTAGTTTGGCGGGTCTTCCTGGACTCTTATAATGGTCGTTCTTTGTGGATGGAGGGGCCGGTGAGCAACTTTGATCTTGATTTACCGATGCAGCCGGGTCGACCGGTTGTGGGGCTTATGTTGGGGGGCGGTGGTGTGTGGAGAAGTGGCATGAGTCTTCGCGAGGGGCGGGGTTCCTCAAGAACCTGGTATTGCTGGAACTGTTTCCGGTGATTTGGGAGTGGAGATTTGGGGGTCCATCTTCAGGGACAGGAAGATAAGGCTTCATTGTGATAACATGGGGTAGTTCAGGTCATCAATCATGTGATGGCCTCCTCAACGCCAGTGGTGCGATTGTTGTGTCATCTGTTGTTGCGTTGTTTGCAATTAAGTATTTTTATGTATGCAGTGCACATTCCAGGAACAACTAATGCAATGGCTGATGCTTTGTCTCGGTTTCAGTGGGACAAATTCCGAGAGTTGTCACTGGAAACGGAGCAACACGGGAGTTCTTGTCCCCAACAGCTGTCTCAAGTCGCATTGGAGTCGTCACGGGTTTGATCAGGAAATCCATAAGCAAGGGTACTTGGTCAGCGTATGCGAAGGTTTGACAGGAGTGGCGTGACATGCTGGGACGGGTGGAACAAGTGATGGGAGAAGGGGTTGTTACTGTATTGTTATACTTTATTGGTTTAAATTATGAACAAGGAATGTCAGTATCGTTAATTAACTGTAAGATGGGGGGGTTGGCCATTTGGTTTAAGTTGACAGGAAGCAGGGATGTTACAAAAGAATTCATGCTCAGGCAGGCCTTGAAGAGTTACAGGACCGGCAATAAGACGTGACAGCAGGCACCCAGTCACTTTTGCCATATTGCGAGAGTTGATGTTACAGGTGAGTACGGTGTGTACTTCCAGTTACGAGGCCAGTTTATTTATGGCAGCGTTCTCATTGGCGTTTTATGGGGCCTTCAGGTTGGGGGAACTGATCAGTCCAGCTAGGAGCGTTACGGGGGGTATCCAGGTGTCTGATGTGCATTTAGCATGTAGCAGTTCTTCGGTGGCCATATTCCTCCGCCGATCAAAAACGGACCGGTGGGGAAAAGGTAAGTACATACATGTGTACAGAGGTGGTTTGTCCAGTGGCAGCTGTTCAGGACTTCTTGGTTGTCCATCCATCAAGTGGGTTTCATTTTTGGTTCATCAAGATGGGATGTCATTGTCAGTATTTCAATTTCATTCTGTTTTTCATAAGTGTTTGGTGGCGGCGGGCTACGATCCATCTGGTTACTCGTCTCATCCCTTCCGCATTGGGGCTGCTACTGAGGCAGCCAGATGGGGATTGGACACAGTGGTAATCAAGCGCATAGGGTGGTGGGAATCGGACAGGTTTAGGCTCTATGTTCGTCCCCATTTGGTGTAAAGAATGAGTGTAATGTGTTATGCCTTTATGTTGGTTATTGAGTTATGTGTGCTATCTGCTGCATTTTTTCTTTTAGATGATGCGGCTGGTCCCTGTGTGGATCATGGGACACTCTTTTGTCTTTTTGGGGGGCAAAGCAGGCTGATGTATGGCTGAACAGCTGTCAGTTAGGTGTTCCCAGGGACACAGCTATGGTCCAGTGGTTTGAAGTGCCGGGCATGCTGTGGAGCAGGGTGTTGCCTGAAATTCATAAATATGCCCGTTTGGATCGTGCCCCTGATGTTCTTCTTTTACATGTTGGGGTTAATGACTTGGGGGTTAGGTCCATGAGGCACTTGACCCGGGACATCAAGTTTGACTTTCTGAGAATTTGCACAGAAGTTCCACAAACCGTGGTCGTGTGGTCTGATATAGTTGGTCGCACGTCTTGGAAATGGGCCAGGTCGGTGGAAAAAATCAACAAGACCTGAATAAAATTGAACAAGGAGGTGGGCAGATTTATTGGAGGTTTAGTGGTACGTCACCGGGAGTGGGAGGTGGAGACTAGCTGGTATCTCAGAGGGGATGGTGTTCATCTTAATGTGGTGGGCATAGATATGTGGTGCTTGGGACTGCAGGATGGCATTCAGAGAGCATTGCATTGTTTGGGGCATCCTCAGGTGTAAGGTGTCACATCTGTGGTCTGTGGCGGTTGGGGATCTTTGGAGGCATTAAAAAGTGAGTACAAGATGGCATATGTGGGGAACCATTATTGTATGGGATCCTCGGGTGATGCCAGTTAACCGCGGTTTAATTGGCATTGGGAGATGGGTGTCAATGTTGTAAGGTGCAGAGCGGTTTTGTCTTCGAGTCAGCGAGCTGCGACTGGGGGCCTTGTGTGGATACGCTGACACAAAGAAAATTTGGTCTGGGCCTCCAATGATCCTCAACATAGTTAATATATATATATATATATATATATATATATATATATATATATATATATGGGAGAGTATGGTTAAATAAAGGTTATGTTGTTATGTTAATAAAATGGCCATTAATATATGTATGGGAGAGTATGGTTAAATAAAGGGTATGTTATGTTAATAAAACGGCAGTTGAGGCCAATTTACTCCAAAATGGGTGTCGTCTGGTTATTTAAGAGGTATGCAGTAAGTGATTGTATTTTAGGTAATATGCAGTTTGCATCTGCTTTACCATATTTAAGGAAAGCCCGTAGTAAGATGCAGGCTAGGCACAGGGCTATCATGACTGGGGAAGCAGGGAAAACCAGCAGTGAAAGGGGTTAACAGTTAGGGAGAGTGATGGCCATGGTAAGGGGGGGGGGTACTAGGAGCTCTTTCCTGGTGGTAGGAGGGGCCAAGGTACAGAGTTCAGTCTCTTATGAGAGAAGCAGCTCCCACCCTCCCGCCCTATTATTTGTGTTGTATGTATATTATTTGATGTGTTTGGGGATAAGCGATGGAGGTTGGGGATCTTTGGAGGCATTAAAAAGTAAGTACAAGATGGCATATGTGGGGAACCATCATGGTATGGGATCCTCGGGTGATGCCAGTTAACCGTGGTTTAACTGGCATTGGGAGATGGGTGTCAGCGTTGTAAGGTGCAGAGCGGTTTGTCTTAGAGTCGGCGAGCTGCGACTGGGGGCCTTGTGTGGACACGCTGACACGAAGAAAATTTGGTCTGGGCCTCCAATGATCCTCAACATAGTTAATATATGTATGGGAGAGTATGGTTAAATAAAGGGTATGTTATGTTAATAAAACGGCAGTTGAGGCCAATTTACTCCAAAATGGGTGTCGTCTGGTTATTTAAGAGGTATGCAGCAAGTGATGGTATTTTAGGTAATATGCAGATTGCATCTGCTTTACCATAGTCAAGCAAGGTGTTTGGTTTGAAGTATTGTCCAATGGGAATGGAAATGGAAAACAAAAAACAGTTTATACTACAATGGATAAGGGTTCTGTCATTTTTTTTTTTTCTATCTGGTGCTTTCTGTCTAGTGACCCCCATTTTCAACATTCCATTCTATCATTATTTGCAACAGAGCCATGGGCAGCAGTGAGAATATTATAGAAGCTTTTGAAATGTCCCTTCTCTATTCAAAGTAAAACATTTTGGCTGGACTTCAGATTTCAACTTTTGTAACAGGATATGTGACATGCATTATCTTTTTACTCCCTTTTTTTAGAATTCAGTGGATGTATCACTGGCAGAAGAATTCTCAAGATGGCAAGGCATACACCATCTGCTTCAAGATTATATAGATTTGAGTTACAGCCTAACCCATATACAAATATCAGACACTTTTATATTGCAGAATGTATCATCATTGTAAGTATATTAAAGCCGTTGGCTCTAAGTTGTTACAGGAAAAATTGAGTGTAAAGACATGATCGCATGGGATGCACAGGAGTAAACATTCGCTGTACACAGTCACTGGTCCCAATTTGTCTGCCATGTGGGGACAGGGGCATGGACCGGCAGTTGTGTCTGTGCAACCACTTCAGATCAATAGGTATGAAAAGGATTGCTTGCACACAGATGCACAGCCTGTACATCCAGTGTGGGCAAAGACGGTCTTTTGCACAGGTGTACGTTTAGGCACTCCCTTGTGAATAAAGTCTTAAAATGTTGTTTTATATATTTATTTGCAGTATTAAAGGCTTTTGTGGTTGCCTTTTTGAATTTATTAACTCCCTCCAGGCATAAGCACAACATCTATTAGTGCTGCATGTAGAATTTTTGAAGATGAATTACCTCCATGGAAAAGAGGAATCCCATTCATTCCTATATGGGCATAGTGGAGTTGGGCAAGGTTTGGATCAGATATTAAAAAAAACAAAACAGGGTAAAAGCTGCGCTCGGATCTCAAAAGGTAAAAAATCAAGAAAAGGAGAAAAAACAAGCTGCCAGCACCCTAAAAGTCCAGTATCTGACTCCTAAATGTATGGTAAACGGCAAAAGTGCAGCGCTAAAATACATATATGATATGAGCAAAAGTGAAATCCCACCAAGTGACAATAACATCAATCAGTGAACATGAATTATCAAATCAAACAATAATAAACAAAAAGCATAAATTGCAAATGCATGTGAGATAAAAATGGAAAAGGATCTGAAAAAGATTTGAAAAAAAGTTCAAACAGATATATTTAATCCACAGGTAGATAAAAAGCACCCATCCAGGAAAGATGTGACAAAAGTGCCAGTAGATGATCCACCATGAAGTGAGTAAGTAGAATCTGCTTACCGGACGGCAATGACTGCTATTACGGCAGTCTCGCCCAGCATAGGGATTAAGGTCTCCCAAAACCAGGGGTACAATGCAGGACCAGCAGCTTTAACAATCGGTCATTACCGGAAATACAAAACAGAACACTTCCATAGCGTAAAACCGTATGATAAAAGGAGTTTTTATTAAAATGAAGGAATCACACTTACAATTTTGCAGAAAATATGAAGCATAAGGGATATCAGACAGAGCGGCGGTGTCTCCGTGTACCGCAATTCACTTCCTGTACTCGCAAGCCCATCCGAGAGCATGATGACGTCACCGCCGTAGGCTCCTCCCTACGTGTTTCGTCACGGTCGTCACGGTAGGACGTCGTCTGGGGATTGGCCGCCAATCCCCAGACGACGTCCTACCGTGACGAAACACGTAGGGAGGAGCCTACGATGGTGACGTCATCACGCTCTCGGGTGGGCTTGCGAGTACAGGAAGTGAATCGCGGTACACGGAGACACCGCCGCTCTGTCTGATATCCCTTATGCTTCATATTTTCTGCAAAATTGTAAGTGTGCTTCCTTCATGTTAATAAAAACCCCTTTTATCATACGGTTTTACGCTATGGAAGTATTCTGTTTTGTATTTCCGGTAATGACCGATTGTTAAAGCTGCTGGTCCTGCATTGTTTTGGGAGACCTTAATCCCTATGCTGGGCGAGACTGCCGTAATAGCAGTCATTGCCATCCGGTAAGCAGATTCTACTTACTCACTTCATGGTGGATCATCTACTGGCACTTTTGTCACATCTTTCCTGGATGGGTGCTTTTTATCTACCTGTGGATTAAATATATCTGTTTGGACTTTTTTTCAAATCTTTTTCAGATCCTTTTCCATTTTTATCTCACATGCATTTGCAATTTATGCTTTTTGTTTATTATTGTTTGATTTGATAATTCATGTTCACTGATCAAGGTTTGGATCAGCTTTACGTGTTTTTTGTTTTTGTTTTTTGCATCAGTATACCGGTATGTCCTCTAGGGCAGTGGCCAGCTCAAAAATACTTCTTGGTTGACAAGCCCTTCTCTATTAGCCTTAAAAACAATACATTTTAAGGATTTGGTTCTAATTGATTTTAATGAGGTTAGAATTAACAATCAAACTTAGGAGCAACAACTTTGACAACAGAAGAAGGAAGTTGTCAGATGGTACAGAAAATAAACCGCTACTAAATAAGATAGAGAAAATGAATCACCGCTCAGGTAGACTTGATTCCAGGTGTATGTTAGTAAATCCTTCAGAGGAGGGGAGTCCCAGGTGCTGGCTAAATGCAAATTGAAGCAAGGTTTGGAACAGGAAAATCTGGATGCCGCACACCGGATAAAGTTGAAAAATCTTCTTTATTGTAAAACTTGGATCATCAAAATTACAGGACAATCAGGCAGATAGTACAGACACAGCTGACGCGTTTTGCACTCTAAATCGAGCGCTTACTCATAGCTGAGTTTTTTTTTGTCAGCTATGAGTAAGCGCTCGATTTATAGTGCGAACCGCGTCAGCTGTGTCTGTACTATCTGCCTGATTGTCCTGTAATTTTGATGATCCAAGTTTTACAATAAAGAAGATTTTTCAACTTTATCCGGTGTGCGGCATCCAGATTTTCCTGTTCCAAACCTTACTAAATAAGATGTTTAGCTCCTGTGAAAAGGGCTGAAAGTCTTGTGTTTGGAACCTGAACAAGCACGGTTTCTGTACAAACTTGTATTTGGGAAAAACTGGGAACTCTACTTCTAACACCTCCAGTCATTTTTCTCAGAACTCGGACAGATTGCCACATAGACCACACACTCACTGCTCTCACTAGCAGTTACAGGTTAGCTAAACCAGGCAATACCACTTTTAGTTAGTGCATACACCCATTCACAGTCTAACTAAAACTCATATGCATGCAATCAGATTGAAGGTTTATAGTCTAACATCTTTTGCAGAAGTTTTTGAAAGTGGTGCACTATACAATATGGGAGTTATGGGTTATTAAATTTACAGGGTTTCTAAGAAGAATGAAATAAACACATTTGTCGCAAAGGCTACATAAAATTTACCTTTAGTATGTGCTAATTTGGGTTGCAAATGCATCAGTTGTTGTTCTGTTCAGTGAAAAATTCACTTCATCTAAATGACCCCCACTGTGAGGGTATACACAATAAACATTTGACCTGCGTTTGACACTGTACTATTAAATGCTATGCATATTCCAAACTAACTTTGCCCTGAATGGATTATGGCAAACTTGCATTGTGATGTAAAGAATATTTATAATAAAGGAAAAAAATTATACAGACTACTATAGATTACCACAGATATATATACTCGCTCTTTGCAGGATCATGGCACTAATCACTTTTATTCAGTTAGTAGCATTATGTTATCCACTGATGGCAGGAGAAGAATATTTCTGGTGATGCTGTGTTTATTTCAGTCATCTAGTCATGTGCAAAGGAAGTTCCTATTTTTTTAAAATAAAAATGTACATTATAAAGGTATTTGAAGTGAACATGTATTCACCATGAACATTAAACTTACTTTCTTATTTTAGTAAATTAACCCAATTGTCTTTTGGTATAGCTAGTAAGGTTAGTATATCATGCATCCTTTCTAGTGTACTACATTGTTTTTTTTTTTTGTAAAATTCTTTTTGTTGAAGATTACATAACATTACATAACAAAGCAACAGCCTTTAAAACTGACAAGTTGTTATAAAAAAAAGAGAATACAGGCGAGAAAATAAAACACAAAATTTAACAGTACAAAAAGCAGCGTTGTACGCCAGTGTGAGGTCACCTCAGAGGTGAGAGACCCATGACCAGTGAAGCGCAGTTGCACCACCTAACACATATACAAGGATATATCAATATTAGTATTCCTCCCACTCCACTACCACCCCCTCCTCCCAACAATCATAGCAAGGAATATATATTCAAGTTATATAACAATACAATTGAATATCACAATAACCCTCCAAAATAGGGTTAGAAAACCCTATGAGCCCACCACAGATGACTTACACCTGCATCAATCAGAGATGATATCAACAAACGAAAGCCACCCACCCCACACTTTATTAAATTTAGTAAATGAACCCCTGCTCATATACGTAGTTTTGTACAGAGGAACTGCCTTACTCACTAAGGATTTCCATGCTGGGAGAGATGGTGCTGACATTTTTTTCCATGATAATATGATCAGCTTCCTGGCAAAGAATAATAAAAACAGCATAAGGAGAGTATGTATAGCTTTAGTAGTGGCAAGTGAATCAACCAGGCTTAATAAACCAACTTCTATAGAAAGGAGGACAGAGATACTGGTAATTGAGGTGATGCAGGCCACAACATCCCTCCAGAAGGGACCAATGGTAGGACAGCCCCAAAATACATGTAGGAAGTCTGCCGATGATGTAGAACAGCGCCAGCACAGGGAGGACTGATTTCTAAACAGTTTGGCTATTCTAGCTGGTGTGAAATACACCCTATTCAGGAATTTAAAATCAATTAAGCGGTCTCCGGCGGAAACTAATCTAGTAAATGGGGCTTCAGAAACATCCTCGCACTCCTACTGATCTAAACCTGGAGCCACAGTTTCCCAAGCCCTTCTACAGGGTCAGATCAGCAAAGCGGTTTCTGGAAAGAGGTCTTTGTAAATGGTGGACAATGGTTTGTCTAATGACTCATCCCGTTGAAGTAACTCTATATCGCTAGCCTCCAGGGTTATGCGACCAGTGCCAAATTGTGATTGATAGGAATGTTGTA
Source organism: Lithobates septentrionalis (assembly GCA_037952835.1). Classification (NCBI taxonomy): domain Eukaryota; kingdom Metazoa; phylum Chordata; class Amphibia; order Anura; family Ranidae; genus Lithobates; species Lithobates septentrionalis. The sequence goes on from JBBDGP010002148.1 coordinate 739,548, forward strand.
GTTGTAGAAACCTAAAGTCATGGGTGTTAGGTGGGCGCTAAAGCACCTTTAACTCCTCAAAGGACCATAGGGAACCATTAACTACAATATGCTGCAACAGCTTGACATCATATTTCGTACTACTTTGTGTTTAGTGTCATTTTTAGGCAGGTATAGAGCAGATATAGTACTTTTAATTTAAAAGCTGAAATCCAGGAATGTCACAAACACAATGCTTACTAGACATGTGCACACTGAAATATTTTGTTTCGAAATTTTGTTTTCGTCCAAAAAATAAATTTATTTAGTTACTCCCGAAATTCATTTCCATTTATTTTGTTTCGTTAAAAAAAGCATTAGTCCGAAAAACCGAATGAATTAAGGTCGAATCTGTCAATTGAAGGCTTATGGTGTCTGTCGAATGTTCTAAGAACATTCGACGAAGCAGCTAAACTGTACGACGCCGCAATCATACATTTCCGGTCGAATGTTCCACCCACAAGCTATAGTAGAATTATAATGTTGTATGACTAGTAATAATTATATTTTTAATTATTATTACTAGTCAACCAACATTAGAATTCTTTTATAGCCTATGGGCGGAGCATTTGACCAGAAATGTCCGCTCGCGGCGACTGCTTCGTCGAATCTTCATGTCGAATCTTTTCTCTCTATGTCAAATAATCTTGGACTAATAGAGTTAGGTTAGGCACATTCAACCGCAGGTTCGATAGACCCAGATCGCTATTGTCGCCGTCTCATGTAAAATCTTCTCTTTATATCAAACTGTTGTCACAACGAAAATGAAGCATTTTTTATGTTGTATCTTTCGGATTTCGGATTCTGTGCATTCGTTATCATTTGTTAAAACGAACGTCCCCGAAATTCGGATGAAAATGCATTCGGACAAGAACTAATGCACATGTCTAATGCTTACAGGGTTAAGCTTAGGGAGTGCACAGATAAGGAGAGATACTTACCTTAGTACTGGCTTCTGCAGCCCTTCTCTAAGGTTCTTCAAGCTGCAAGTGCATGCTTGCCCCCACCACACACAATGCAGGGTAAATAGCCTTGCATTGTACATGATGATTCCAAAGCCCTGCCCACAGACCAGAGCTTTAAGGAGAAAAGAAGTGCATCAGAGGCAGCTGCAGCAAGGAGTCAGGCAAGTAATAATTCCATGCAACACATGGGGAGGGGACATGACCATTGCAAGGGTAGTTTTTGCTCAGCTTTAAGCAAACATTAGACCTAACAGAATCTTGTGGGGTATAGTACTACTAATAAATCTTGACTATTTGTGATATAACTAACTGAATATTTTTAATAAGGCAAATAACTCTTTCAAAATACACAACTGAGAGAATCTTGTCAATCATATATTCATTGTTCTCACTGTGTTAAAGGAAAACACACTGTATTTGTAGTGAGCACATATTTTGGGTTATTATTGTAATCTTTATGATAAGTTATTGGCCACCTCTGGTGTGCATTGCTTTTTAAGTTGGCCAGAAAAGAACAGCAAAGCAGGAAGAAGTTGCATATGTAAAGAGCAAATGTGGTTCCCACATGTACATATAGAATTACAAATGACACATAGAAGCAACATTTTTGAATCATAAGGAAATATTGATAATGCTGGTAACATTAAGCTGGTCTTTGCATTAATATTTAAAAATCAATTTTAAAGATTATACATTTCGCTTAAAGAAAAAGTCTCACTAGAACTGTATAGAGCTTGTTAAATGCCTCAGGGAATCCTTTGCAAATAGCACGTGTCCCTGTTGAAATTGATGTTGTGGTTTCTAAGCAACACAACACTATACAACAATGCTGGACAAATGAGATGGGCACAGAGCACACACAGCCCCCATCTTCTCTGAACAGTGCACATGGAACATTGCATCTCTCCTTTCTGCGCAGCCCATGCCTCCTGTGCTCCCTCTTCTTCCTCCCGCTATTTTTAAAGGACTAAACACACATCCTCCCACAGTCCCTTCTCCATTTTGCAGCAGTGACTCCTCGGTTGACTTTGCTACTATAAAAAGACTGAGCATGCAAACTCCTACAGCCGCCAGCTAATTCTGAGGAGATTACTACTGTACTAGCTGTCAGCTGGACAACAGCACTGTCATTCACAAAAACACAATCCAAGAACAGCACATGCTGGCAGCTACTACATTTGTCTGAGAGAAACAAATGTAGTAGCTGCCAGTGTGGGCTGTTGTTGGCCTATATTTTCATGAATAACAGCACTGCTCCCCAGCTGCTATCATTCAGACAAGAAAAACCATCAGCTACTACTGTAGTCATCTTCTCAAAACTAGCTGGTGGCTACAAGAGTTTTGGGGCTCAGTCTTTTATCAGTAGCAGAGGAAGCAGAGGAGGCATGGATGCATGATTGGAGGAAGGCTGTGAGAGATTGTGGATTGTCTTTTAACAGTAGCATAGGAAGCATGGTTCCAGAATGGGAAGGGTCCTGTGGGAGGTTGTGGTCTCCGTCTTTTATTTGGAAACACGGGCTGCAGGGTAAGAAAATTGCAGAATTAAGAGGGGAATGCAGCTTCAGTGCTGCCCCCAGCCCCTCCTAGAAACACCCATCATTTGGGCTTATGTATGGAGAGGAGCTACTAACAATAATATGCATGACATTTCATTTGATTCACAGCACAGATTTTAAAGGGGGCAAGTGCTATGTGCACTGGGTCTCCTGAGGGATTTAACGCCCCTTTTTAACTTCTGGTGACAAATCTTCTTTAAATATAATTTATTGTTGGATGGATTGCTGCCTTTTTCATTTCTAAAGTGTTCTATTTATTGTTTTGCCAAATAAATCTATAAATCTTGCATGCTTGTTTTATTATAACAATATGTTGTCTTTTTTTTTTTGCACATCCAGATTAACATATATCTTAGATGAACTGGGGACAGAAATAGGTAAAAGTCCATCGTGGGAAAAAATTACTGAGTTAATTAACCAGGCCTGCATATCTAATGAGAGATATACAAATAATACAAAACATAAAAACATCAACTGTTTTGGTATGTTTATGAAACTTTTTTTTCTACAATATACTACCCAGGAATTAAATTGCAATGATAATATGCTGTGATATGATTCAAATATTTTTTGTGGAAAATGAAAGCAAAAGGTCCGCACTGTTCTTATAGTATACAAGCACAGACTGAAACACATGCTAAATCAATGTCAGTATTTTGAAAGGCATTAATTAAAGTGTTACTAAACACACAGCAGTAAAATCAGTCTGTATATGCAGAATAGCATGCTTGTTATATATATTACTGGGTTTAGTAACACTTTAATGACACAAGTTGCTGAGATTTTACAGTTTTTGGAAATATATGCCACATTTGTTCTCCATCTGCTAAGAACTGCTTAAAAAAATGATCAAGCCTTTTCTTTGGTAAATTTTAACATAATGCACAGGTGCCCTAATCTATACATTTTGGCTGTTCTGTAAGGTTGGAAATGTATTGAACCTATTTGGACATAACCATATGCATCAAATCTAAAACCAAAAAGCACACTAGTCTATGCGCTAGTCCACACAACCTTCAGCTGGCTGATATGTAGTCCATCAGATAAAAGTTCATGAATAAATAAATACATGGTTCACATGTGCACCTAGGCCACTGCTCTCTAAGATTCCACTGGGTGGCTAGAACACAGTAGGATCTAAAATAAACAAGAGAGCACAATCCCCCTAGTGTAAAAAAAAATTTTAAGCAAAAGTGATAACATAAATTGCATTCACATGTTAATAGATTTAGAAGAGCTATCTGACATATAAAGATCTCCCCACTCTGATTTCCAAGACTGCTCTGGTACAGTGGTGGCCTGCCCATTAGGGGCGCCTGGGCGCCACCCCCTCTCTCCACTCTACCCCCCTATATGCAGTGGATAGATTCATGCATATCCACGGTCGCCACAGCCACCCTCTATTCATAAAAATAAAAAAAAAAACCCTTGGGAAGTGGGACTTTGAAAGTGACCTATACACCAAGTAATGTCAAAAAATTATATAATTTATTGTATAAATCTAAACATTGACATTGACTGACGTTTCTGGCTCAATGCCTTTCTTCAGGGCTTATTAACAAACACAGCATAAATGTCTATTGAAGAAGCATATACATCATTAAACAGTAAACACAGATTGAGACAAATAACTGCAGGCAAATCTTGATAAGAGTGTCAAATACATACCAATAGTATTAATTGTTTGTATAAAGAATAAAAGGGGGGGGGACCTAGAGGTGCCCCCTCCAAGAAAAACAGGGAGACTGAACAGATGGGTCCTGAACACTAGATCCCTCACAGGCAGGGGCGATATCTCAGTGAAGGTCCAAATAATGATCACATATATGACATCAGAGCTAGTACAATCTAGGTAAACAAAAATAGCATAGTGATAGTCCATATGTCTCGATAATTATACCAAATGGGTGTGTGTTAGTATGTGCATAAGAGCACAAAATATACACACCTATAGAGTAAATACTCATTACATACCCACATGTATCCCCAAAAGAGAGGTCCCACAAAATAGCAGGGGAAGTTCCAATAGATACTTCTGCTCAGGAGAAATGCCTGCGCTAGGCCAAAAGAGGGGGAGATAGGGAGAGGAGTGCCATTAGATTGTAAATCCACAGAATTAGATCAGCACAACATGGCAGTCATGATAAGTCATGTAAGTTGATCATGTTCACGTCTGATGTCCTGTCCGCCACAGCCCTGTCAATAACCATCCATGGCAGAAGCTTTATACACTCCAGGATGCCCGCACATGCGCGGTAGCCCGTGCGTATCGCACATGCGTGGATTAATAGGTCACCACACATGCGTGTTGCGATCAGATAGGACCAACTGTCCTCAGAGTGCACGGCCCCGCCCCACAGCCCCACAGTTGGTCCTATCTGATCGCAACACGCATGTGCGGTGACCTTTTGGCCCGTGCATGTGTGGTGACCTATTGGTCCGTGCATGTGCGATACGCACGAGCTACCATGCATGTGCGGGCGTCCTGGCGTGTATAAAGCTTCTGACACTGCTGGTCATTGACAGGGCTGTGGCGGACAGGACATCAGACGTGCACATGATCAACTCACAGGAGGTAAGATGATGCTACACATAATGACTCCCTTGTTGTGCTGATCTAATTCTGTGGATTTATTAAATCTAGGGATCTATTGGAACTTCCCTTTCTATTTTGTGGGACCTCTCTTTTGGGGATACCTGTGGGTATGTGATGAGTATTTACTCTATAGGTGTGTATATTTTGTACTCTTATGCACATACTAATACACAACCATTTGGTATAATTAGGAAGACATATGGACTATCACTATGCTATTTTTGTTTACCTAGATTGTACTAGCTCTGATGTCATATATGTGATCATTATTTGAACCTTCGCTGAGATATCACCCCTGCCTGTGAGAGATCTAGCATTCAGGACCCATTTGTTCAGTCTCCCTGTTTTTCCTGGAAGGGGCCCCTCTAGGTCTCCCCTTCCCTTTTATTCTTTATACAAACAATTGATACTATTGGTATGTATTTGACACTCTTATCAAGATTTGCCTGCAGTTATTTGTCTCAACTTGTGTTTACTGTTTTTTAATGATGTATATGTTTCTTCAATAGATGTTTACGCTCTTTGTTAATAACCCCTGAAGAAAGGCATTGAGCCAGAAACATCAGGTCTTCAGAGATGAAAGCAATGTCTGTATATGTATCAACTGTGTATTTCATACTTTATGTCCAGTGTGACAATTTTTATCATGTTTAGATTTATGCAATAAATTATATACTTTTTTGACATTACTTGGTGCATTGGTCACTTTCAAAGTCCCACTTTCTAAGAAAGATTTTTCTTTTCATATTCTATAATTGGGATGTGGTGACCAATAAACACTATATTCTCTTGATGCTGTAAAGTTTTTTGTATTTTTTTACCCTATATTTATGCATCCAGCCCCTTTCAGGACACTGGGTGCATGAATTACAGCGGTGTTTTTTTTTTTTTAAGCACCTGTTTAGAGCCAGCGGCTCTAATATGCTTCAAAATCGGGTGGGCTTGGGTCGCAGAGGATACACTCCGATCCCACCCAGGTGTGTTACAACAGCGAATGAATATTCGCTGTTGAAACACTGATCCTCAATCTGGACAATCAGAAGCGGATGTGAGACCCTCTTTTGGATTGGCCAAAAAGAGAAGACTCCCGATTGTCTGCCGAGGAGGAGGGAGGAAACGGAAGCACTGGAGAAAGAGGGGCCACAGGAGAACCGGAGGCCGCCGAGCGGGGGAAGCCACCAGTGATGGGGTAAGTGCTACTGACCAACTGACCGGCCCAGGGGGTGGCATACTGTTTGCCACCTTACCAAAAAAAATTTCCACCGGCCGCCACTGCTCTGATGTATATATATATATATATATATATATATATGCCCAAGACTGTATGGAAGGTGTTAGAGATGATAAGGCTCATAGACACACAGCTTGCTGACTACCACAGCCGCTGACAGGCAGAGCGTGGAAGTTGGGGAAACAGGAAGCGTGGCACCCTCCTTTCTCTAAGTCCAATCCCTTTTTTTCATGGAGAGCATGCAACTGCCCACTTTTATCCTTATACGGGGCACCAATGTATGTTCAGAAAACACACACCCGTGGCCCCACTGCAGGCATGTAGACCAGTTCCCCTGCTAGACATTATAGAATAAATAAGTACTACCTATTCTACAACAATATACCAATTCATGATTGAAATACATTTTTAAGGTAAAACACTTTTATAAATTATATATATAAATCTTGGAAAATATTTATAAAACTGATTTCTGTGGATCAGAAAGACTAATGCACCGTACACACGAGCGGAATTTCCTTCAAAAAAAGTGTGATGGGAGATTTTGGCCGGATATTCCGACCGTGTGTATGCTCCATCCAACTTTTTCTGTCTGAATTTCCGCCAGCAAAAGACTGAGAGCAGGTTTTCTATTTTTCCATCGGAAAAAGTTCCTATCGAAAATTCCGTTCGTCTGTATGCAATTCCGACGCACAAAAAAAATGCATGCTCGGAAACAATTCGACGCATGCTCGGAAGCATTGAACTGCATTTTCTCGTCTCGTCTTAGTGTTGTATGTCATCGCGTTCTTGAAGGTCGAAAGTTCAGAGAACTTTTGTGTGACCGTGTGTATGCAAGCCAAGATTGAGCGGAATTCCGTCGGAAAAACCATCCAAGATTTTTTCGAGGGAAATTCCGCTCGTGTGTACAGGGTATTAGTACTTAATAATACTAAAGTTATAGAAAAAAAATGAAACAAAAAAAAGGTAATAATAATAAAAAATAAAAATAGAGGATGATTCCTCAAAAAATTATACTACTCATAATTCCTCATTCAAAAATATAATTCCAACGCAGCCTAAAAAATTGGCTGTATGGGTTATTGTCCTTAAACTTGGTGTGATGGCAGGTTTTAAAATGCAGATATGAGTTCTCAGTGGTTTATTTAAAATATGTCTTAGACTCTTAGCAATGATCTTACCATCTTGATTCCAAGACAACTCCAAATCTAGGAAAACCAGGGAGATGGCATTGACAACATGCATGAACTTGATACCAAATTAATTGTTGCAATAATTTAAGTGATTGTAAACTATCACCTTGTAAAACAACCCATTCAGTTTAACCACTTCAGCCCCGGAAGAATTCACCCCCTTCCTGACCAGAGCACTTTTTGTGATTCGGCACTGCGTCGCTTTAACGTACAATTGCGCAGTCGTGCGACGTTGTACCTAAACAAAATTGATGCCCTTTTTTTCCCACAAATAGAGCTTTCTTTTGGTGGTATTTGATCGCCTCTGCGGTTTTTATTTTTTGCGCTATGAACAAAAAAAGAACGACAATTTTGAAAAAAATGCAATATTTTTTACTTTTTGCTATAATAAATATCCCCAAAAAATATATAAAAAAACATTTTTTTTCCTCAGTTTAGGCCGATATGTATTCTTCTACATATTTTTGGTAAAATAAATCACAAGAAGCGTATATTGTTTGGTTTGCGCAAAAGTTATAGCATCTACAAAATAGGGCAGTGATGGCGAACCTTGGCACCCCAGATGTTTTGGAACTACAATTCCCATGATGCCCAACTACACTGCAGAGTGTATGAGCATCATGGGAAATGTAGTTCCAAAACCTCTTGGGTGCCAAGGTTTGCCATCATTGAAATAGGAGATATATTTATAGCATTTTTATTATTATTTTTTTTTTTACTTTTAATGGCGGCGATCTGCAAATTTTTTTGTGACTGCGACATTATGGCGGACACATTGGACAATTTTGACACATTTTTGGAACCATTGGAAATAATACAGCGATCAGTGTGATTAAAAATGCATTGATTACTGTAAAAATGTCACTTGCAGTGAAGGTTTTAACACTAGGGGGCGGTGAAGGGGTTAACTATGTTCCCTGGGAGGTGATTCTAACTGAAGGGGGAGGTAGTGACAGATCGTGGTTACTAGCTAATAGGAACACACGATCTGTCACTCCTGTCAGAACAGAACAGGGAAGTGTGTGTTTACACACACTTGTCCCTGTTCTGTGTCTCCAGCTCACAATCGCTCATGGCCGGCGGTCATCGCGACCGTCGGCCACGAGCATCAGCACCCCCGCTGCACAGCGGGTGTGCATGGGCCTGCTATCCGGACCCTGAGAGCCCATGTACAGTTACATGGTTTCGCGCAGGGGAGCTAACCTGCTGCAGTAAAACTGCGGCGGCTGGTCCGGAAGTGGTTAAAATAGAAATGAAAGGCAAAACATTTTTGTATAGATATAAAAAAAACATTATAAATACCTTTTTTTCTCTTTTTTATAAAAGATCACATTCTTTCTGTTCTCAGCTGCATAAGAGCTGGGGGAGGACAAGCAGCAGTACACTGAGCTTCCTAGTGAATGGCTGTAGAGCGGGGGCATGTCAGGTCTGATCATTGGAGGAGAGTACACTGAGTTCCCAGCATAGCTAGAGAACTGACCATGGTGTGCTCTGCTGCTTAGCATAGTCAGTTTTTAATAGGAAAGCAAGAGGACTAGCAGGAGCAGCCGGGATTTTACATAAAGGAAGAAATACAAAGCGAACAGGAGACTTTCTTATACAAATATATGGTACAGCAGGCACATATCAGGAATATGAAGTGTTTGGGTAACAAACGCTTTGACAAAGCTGGAAATTGTATCAAATGGGCCATCCCAAATAATAAGCATTATATTGATGTATCACCCTTAGTAAGCTAGATGTTTCGCATAAGAATTCTTTGACCAGATGTTAAACTTCTCCCAGAAACACATAAAGAGGTTTGCATAACATGGTGCAAAATGTGCACCCAGAGCAGTGCCACATATTTGCCTTTAGAAGGACCCATTACATTGAAAATAGTAGTATACAAAAAAAAAAAAACCCTGCGCTCACCTATATGAAATAATACATAAATTAATGTATTATTCCTAAAAAATCCAAGGGAGCACCACTCACTCCCAAATGTCTGAAATTTACAATCAATAATGATTCAGCGCTGCGCCTGTGTGGAAATATATGGATTAAATCAATACAATCTTCACATTCAATCAATGTATAAATGCAATGTGTGATCAAACCATTTCATATACGATCCAACTAAGATATGCAACAAATATATAACTATAAATATATATCTATATATTTATAGATATATACCTATAGATATAGATATATATATATATATATATAGAGAGAGAGAGAGGGATATATATATATATATATATATATATATATATATATATATATATATATATATATATATATATATATATATATATTATATTCAGTGTGTATATGTGTATATATATATATATATATATATATATATATATATATATATATATATATACACACAGTGGGGACGGAAAGTATTCAGACCCCCTTAAAATTTTCACTCTTTGTTATATTGCAGCCATTTGCTAAAATCATTTAAGTTCATTTTTTTCCTCATTAATGTACACACAGCACCCCATATTGACAGAAAAAACACAGCATTGTTGACCTTTTTACAGATTAATTAAAAAAGAATAACTGAAATATCACATGGTCCTAAGTATTCAGACCCTTTGCTGTGACAATCATATATTTAACTCAGGTGCTGTCCATTTCTTCTGATAATCCTTGAGATGGTTCTACACCTTTATTTGAGTCCAGCTGTGTTTGATTATACTGATTTTACTTGATTAGGAAAGCCACACACCTGTCTATATAAGACCTTACAGCTCACAGTGCATGTCAGAGCAAATGAGAATCATGAGGTCAAAGGAACTGCCTGAAGAACTCAGAGACAGAATTGTGGCAAGGTACAGATCTGGCCAAGGTTACAAAAAAATTCTGCTGCACTTAAGGCTCCTAAGAGCACAGTGGCCTCCATAATCCTTAAATGGAAGACGTTTGGGATGACCAGAACCCTTCCTAGAGCTGGCCGTCCGGTCAAACTGAGCTATCGGGGGAGAAGAGCCTTGGTGAAAGAGGTAAAGAAGAACCCAAAGATCACTGTGGCTGAGCTCCAGAGATGCAGCTGGTAGATGGGAGAAAGTTGTAGAAAGTCAACCATCCCTGCAGCCCTCCACCAGTCGGGGCTTTATGGCAGAGTGGCCCGACGGAAGCCTCTCCTCAGTGCCGGACACATGAAAGCCCACATGGAGTTTGCTAAAAAAACACCTGAAGAACTCCAGATGGTGAGAAATAAGATTCTCTGGTCTGATGAGACCAAGATAGAACTTTTTGGCCTTAATTCTAAGCGGTATGTGTGGAGAAAACCAGGCACTGCTCATCAACTCATCACGCATCATGCTGTGGGGGTGTTTTTCAGCTGCAGGGACAGGACAACTGGTTGCAATTGAGGGAAAGATGAATGCGGCCAAGTGAAGGGATATCCTGGATGAAAACCTTCTCCAGAGTGCTCAGGACCTCAGACTGGGCCGAAGGTTTACCCTCCAACAAGACAATGACCCTAAGCACACAACAACAACTCCGTGACTGTTCTTGAATGGCCCAGCCAGAGCCCTGACTTAAACCCAATTGAGCATCTCTGGAGAGACCTAAAAATGGCTGTCCACCAACGTTTACCATCCAAACTGACAGAACTGGAGAGGATCTGCAAGGAGGAATGGCAGAAGATCCCCAAATTCAGGTGTGAAAAACTTGTTGCATCTTTCCCAAAAAGTCTCATGGCTGTATTAGATCAAAAGGGTGCTTCTACTAAATACTGAGCAAAGGGTCTGAATACTTAGGACCACGTGATATTTCAATTTTTATTTTTTAATAAATCTGCAAAAATGTCAACAATTCTGTGTTTTTCTGTCAATATGGGGTGCTGTGTGTACATTAATGAGGAAAAAACATGAACATAAATGTTTTTAGCAAATGGCTGCAATATAACAAAGAGTGAAAAATTTAATGGGGTCTGAATACTTTCCGCCCCAACTGTATGTATATATATATATATATATATATATATATATATATATATATATATATATATATATATATATAGTGGGGCAAAAAAGTATTTAGTCAGCCACCAATTGTGCAAGTTCTCCCACTTAAAAAGATGAGAGAGGCCTATAATTGTCATCATAGGTATACCTCAACTATGAGAGACAAAATGTGGAAACAAATCCAGACACAGGGCCAATCCTGTATACCAGTATGCCCCATTGTATACACACACAGTATCTCACAAAAGTGAGTACACCCCTCACATTTTTGTAAATATTTTATTATATCTTTACATGTGACAAGACTGAAGAAATAACACTTTGCTACAATGTAAAGTAGTGAGTGTACAGCTTGTATAACAGTGTAAATTTGCTGTCCCCTCCAAAATAACTGAACACACAGCCATTAATGTATAAACCACTGGCAACAAAAGTGAGTACACCCCTAAGTAAAAATTGGGCCCAATTAGCCATTTTCCCTCCCCTGTGTCATGTGACTCGTTAGTGTTACAAGGTCTCAGGTGTGAATGGGGAGCAGGTGTGTTAAATTTGGTGTTATCGCTCTCACGCTCTCATACTGGTCACTGGAAGTTGAACATGGCACCTCATGGCAAAGAACTCTCTGAGGATCTGAAAAAAAATAATTGTTGCTCTACATAAAGATGGCCTAGCCTATAAGAAGATTGCCAAGACCCTGAAACTTTGCTGCAGCATGGTGGCCAAGACCATACAGCGGTTTAACAATACTGGTTCCATTCAGAACAGGCCTCGCCATGGTCAACCAAAGAAGTTAAGTGCACATGCTCAGCGTCATATCCAGAGGTTGCCTTTGGGAAATAGATGTATGAGTGCTGCCAGTATTGCTGCAGAGGTTGAAGGGGTGGGGGGTTAGCCTGTCAGTGCTCAGACCATACACCGCACACTGCATCAAATTGGTCTGCAAGGCTGCCGTCCCAGAAATAAGCCCTGTTCTAAAGATGATGCACAAAAAAGCCCCCAAACAGGTTGCTAAAGACAAGCAGACTAAGGACATGGATTACTGGAACCATGTCCTATGGTCTGATGAGACCAAGATAAACTTATTTAGTTCAGATGGTGTCAAGCGTGTGTAGCGGCAACCAGGTGAGGAGTACAAAGACAAGTGTCTCTTGCCTACAGTCAAGCATGGTGGTGGGAGTGTCATGGTCTGGAGTTGCATGAGTGCTGCGGGCACTGAAGAGTTACAGTTCATTGAGGGAACCATGAATGCCAACATGTATGGGACATACTGAAGCAGAGCATGATCCCTTCCCTTCGGAGACTGGGCCGCAGTGCAGTATTTCAATAAGATAACGACCGCAAACACACCTCCAAGATGACCACTGCCTTGCTAAAGAATCTGATGGTAAAAGTGATGGACTGGCCAAGTATTTTTTGCCAGCTATTTAGACATTAATGGCTGTGTGTTGAGTTATTTTGAGGGGACAGCAAATTTACACTGTTATACAGCTGTACACTCACTACTTTACATTGTAGCAAAGTGTAATTTCTTCATGTGTTTTTTTACATGAGAAGATATAATAAAATATTTAAAAAATGTGAGGGGTGTACTCACTTTTGTGAGATACTGTATATATAAATACTGTATATAAACACTCACCGGACACTTTATTAGGTACACCTTGCTAGTACTGGGTTGGACCCCCTTTTGCTTCTGGTACTGTCTTAATTCTTCGTGGCATAGATTCAACAAGGTGTGGGAAACATTCCTCAGAGATTTTGGTACATATTGACATGATAGCATCACACAGTTGCTGCAGATTTGTTGGCTGCACATCCATGATGCGGAACTCCCATTCAACCACATCCCAAAGATTGAGATCTGGTAACTGTGGAGGCCATTTGAGTACAGTAAACTCATTTGTCATGTTTAAGAAACCAGTTTGAGATGATTTGAGCTTTGTGACATGGTGCATTATCCTGAAAAGTGTTTCATATCAAACAGTTTGATAGCTGTGGTACACAGTTTATGGTGTATGGTTTGAAGTGACCCTGTGGCCTTTACTATGTGGGGAGAACTGTACGCACAATGTGTAAGAGATTGGGTGCGCCCTGGCGTTTTAGGGGCGCACTATACAAAGTGTCCCCCACCATTTCTCTACCAATTATGGTGAAATTACACAGGGGCTGGAGCTGCTTGGCATCAAAGAAATACCCATGACCTTGCCAGAGGCAGAGAGGTTCTCTAGGCTCTGCCTGTGAGAGCTATATTGGATCTGTATCCATAATACTATATCTCCTGAGGGGCTAAAAGAGGAACTGGAGATCAGCACATTGATCTAAACCATATTTGGAGTCCCCCTGGGGTATACTCCCTATTACGTCATGAACCCGTTCCATCCTTCTCCCTTTTTATACCTCTTCCCCCTTTCCTGCCCCCCCTCCGCCTCCATCCTTTCTCCTCCCCCCACGTTTTCCTGTGTTAGACTACCAATATTTCTTAATAATGAATACTATCAAATGTATTAGTGTTAATGTAGGGATTCTCCTCCCCCTCTACTTACCTTATATATTTACTTTTTTATCTATTTATCTTTTTATTTTTGGAGGAGGAATGAAGTAGTATGAATTTTTGAAGAATCATCCTCTTTTTAGTTTATTTTTTTTCTATATATTTAATATTATTATTAGTCTTTTTGATTTACATAAATGTGAGCATGTTTTTAATTTTATAAATATTTTCCAAGATTTAGATATGTAATTTAAAAAAGTATTTTTTACCTTAAAAAAAATTATTTCAATCATGAATTGTTATATTGTAGAATAGGTGGTATTTATTTATTGTGTAATGGAAGTATAGCAGGGGAACTGAATTCCCACTCTATATACCCGCAGTATAACCACAAGTGTGTGTGTTTTCTAAACATACATTGTTGGCCCTTTAGGTTTAAAGATGGGCAGGTTCATGCTCTCCATAAACAAATCCAAAAATGGGATTGGACTTGAGAAAGGAGAGCACGCTTCTGAAACGCATCGTCAGGGCAGCCACTATATGCTTCCTGTTTCCCCCGCCGTCCAGTCCTTCCTGGTTGTATGCGAGCGGCCCTGGGTAAGCGTTGAGCCGGGTGCATGTGCAATAGGCACTGCACGCTCTGCCTGTCACAGCTACCGGAGTCAGCAAGCTATGTGTCTTTGAGCCTTTGGCTATCCATTACACTTGCCACACAATCTTGGGCTTATATATATTTTAGAGCAGTCTTGGAAATCGGAGTGAAGAGATTGTTATATGCCAAATAAGCCTGCTAATTCTTTTAGCATGTAAGTGCAATTTATGTTATAGCTTTTGCTTAATAAAAAGTTTTACACTAGGGGGATTGCACTCTCTCTTGTTTTTTATTTTAGACCATATGCATTAGGTCTACTGGCTGCTGTTTGATGGTGATTTTAATTGTTTACTTTAATTAACTGGACACAAAGCTATCTTCTAAGGAAAATATGGGCAACCATTCAGATCAACTTACTCCTAGTAGAAGTAAGGTGCACTTGGACAGGGAAGTTCACAGAACAATACAATACTTACCAGATAGTCAGCACATAAACCGTGGCTACATTATTTTAACCTTTTGTGTTAGAAGCTGGTTTTGATACATGTATTTTCAAATATATGTAACTCCACATTGTGGATCCAATGCACTTATGTAAAGTGTGGTCCTATGATTGTAGTTTTGTTATCATTGGTTCACATATTGTGAGAGAGGCTCTTTCTCAACCCTTTCCAAGCCCGAGGATTGATAAACTGAGATCATTTTCTAAAGTACATTGACTGAGCAACAAAGCAGTTTGTGTTAGCAGCGTCAGTAGCAAGGCGGAGAAAGCAAGTGTGAACATCAAGTTGACTACAGAATAAAGTAGGGAACCTTAAGTAGACAATTTGTAGATCATTGAAAAATATTTGATGAAAAAGTCAGTCAAAAGTTAGTCAGACATCAGTCAAAAGCAATATTCATCAATAGGAGAAATAAAATTGTGCGAAGTGCAAAACCTGTACATAAAGAGCACCTTTCTGTGTTGTGTCTGGGAATTCTTCCTTGAAGTAACCCATTGCAGTGATAGATTGGTACAAAATATTATATATTACGTAAAATAAAGGGAAGCATCTGTTTGTCTTTATTGTATGGCTGTTAAACTTGAACAGGTTGTAGATCCAGGGATGCCAAGCAATGGGTTACAGAAGAACACTGATATTCTGGTGTGAGAGTATGCTGGAAAATTCAGCACCAGCTTAGATAGTGTCTAAAGACAGAAAACAAAAGAGGGGTAGAGTAAGATGAGATAGGAAGTAGAAATAGGGGAAGGGGGATGTCTGCAACCTCTCCTGCTGGAAAGAGTAGGCCAGAGGCGGCTCTCCAATTAGGCAAATTAGACGATCGCCTCAGGCCTCGCCATCATAGGGGCCTCGCCATCGCCGAATTTGCCTGATATGTGCCGCCGGCAAATGACAGGAGTGGGTCCGAGGAGACCTCCTTCACCCCCGCTCCAGCCACCGCTAAAAGACTGGAGGACTCTCTCTCTCTGCTTCCTACCCATCCCCCCTCCTTCCTCCTGTCAGAGTTGAGCAGAGCAGCAGAAGATCGGAGCAGCTGTCTGTGTCTGTGTGGAGAGAGAGAGAGAAGCTGCTGCGGGCTCTTCTCCCCCCCCCTCTCCTCCTCTCTGCACTGTACTCATGTTTCTTCCCCCTCCTTCTTATTGGACAAGGGGGAAAAAAACACTGCAATGAAACATAGAGGAGGATTGTGGGAAATGTAGTATCGAGTGGTGGACATTACAAAACTAAGGGAAGAAACTGCAGCCCCCAGCATAAGAAGAGGGAGAGAGATCCAGAAGCCCAGGAGAATTTTGGGGAAGTGCACCCAGCACTTCATCAGAGAGAGAATCCCACTGCACTGCACCACCACAGAGAAATCCACACTGCCTATCACCATCCCTTCTGAAGAAAGGCATGAAGTTATTTCCAGAATACAGATGTGGGCAATACCCAGCGGAGTCGCCACAGGCAACCCAGAATGAGCCAACTCCTGATCAGAGGAACCATTGTGTTGCTGTATCCCTGGGTCTGGTAAGAGCGTTGGTTGGCCATTATCTACTGTCATCTATAGGAACTGTCCACCATGTTATTCTCTGACCCTAATACTGCCCGCAGGCCCTATTCACAGCTGCAACATGCACCAGCGATTAGAGATGAAGATTTAGGACTTAGTGCTAGTTCACGCTGCAGCGATGTTCAACATCGGATGTGATTTGTACCACACTGCAGTGCAAATCACATGCGACTTCTATGCGATTTCAGCCATACAGATTGTATGGCTGAATTCGTATCGCATTCGGACCAAACACACAGGACCTCTTTTCTGATCTGCAGCAGAATCGGATCGCATGGGTGTTCACACCCATGTGATCCGATTCCTGTCCGAATTTGCAGTTCACACTGCGATATGCAAACTGACTTGGGGGTGTCATTAACTTTGTATTGACACTCCAAGCAGTTCGCATAGGGCAGTGTTAACTGCCACAGGGAGACATACGATGCGGGAACCCGCAGTGGATTTGCAGGGTTCCCACATCGCTGCAGTGTGAACCAACACTTAGGCTCGGTTCACACTGGTGCGATGCGAGAACCCTGTGAATTCACTGCGGGTTCCCGCATCACACCTGACTCGCCGGCAGTTCACACTGCCTTATGCAAACCGCTGAAAGTGTCAATACAAAGTTAATGACACCCCCAGATCAGTTCACATATTGCTGTGTAAACTGTCAATTTAGACATGAATCGGATCGCATGGGTGTGAACACCCATGCGATCCGATTCTGGTGTGGACCAAAAAAGGGTCCTGCATGACCTTGGTCCAAATGCGATGCAAATTCAGCAATACTATCTGTATGGCAGAAATCGCATAGCACAGGCTTCACATGTGATTTGCACTGCAGTGTAGTGCAAATCACATGTGAGGTTGCACAGCACACTGGTGTTAACCGAGCCTAAAGAATGCCCTATAACTGTAGTGGCCCTAGGGCTATGGCCGGCACTACCATATGGTGGCTTAAGCAGCCACCTCAGGGCACCAGGATAGGGGGGCAGTAAAATCCTAGTCCCCCAACCACTTGCTGGGGATTCTGATTTTTACAGTGCTGAATGTTCTTTGTTTTTTTTACACACTCCCAGCCCCTATAGCAGCTCGGAGTGTGTGTACTATAGTAAAGCTGACTGTCGCCTTTCATCTGGAAGTGTTACAAGTGGCTGGGAAGCCGCCTATCACTTCCAGCACTGACACAATGTGCAACCCCCTTCACCATGTTTACCGGGCGCCACTGTCCCACCTGCGGGCCCGGTGCTGTCATGATGGGTGGCACTGGGATTGGCGGCCGTAGCTCAGCAGACCTTTGTCCACTCAGCCACCCTCCTGTACACAGACCGGGAAGTGTCATGTATGACGTCAGGGGCAGGCTTGGCCGGGGGGGGCATAGTGCCCCCTAGGCCACTCTAATCTATGTTGAAAACAGCTGGCAGCCTCTGCCTGCTGCCTTTTTCTTTTCTCCTGTAGGAAGTTGGGCCGGCGGCCCAGCCGGCTGCTGTTGCATTCCGGGAGTTGTAGTCCGTGCTCAAGCTCCCGAGCAGGGCAGAGGAAACTACAACTCTGGTGAGTCTGCATTGATGGGCACTGATGAGGTGGCACTGGTGAGGCTGCATTGAAAAAACAGGTGGGCATGGATGAGCTGATTTGGTGTTTCAATGGGCCACTTGACTGGACAGGCTGCCAGCCCTCCCCTGTATGACGTCACTTCTTGGACCAGGGATAAGTAAACAAAAATCCTTGCACTGGCCCTGCACAGTTTGTTGTTGCCATTTAAAAGGGGGACCCCACCTTCTCTCATTTTTTCGAGTGCACTCGAAAACAATTAGGAAACTGCTATTCCTTTAAACACGTTTAGATTACAGTTTTGTTCCTAAATATTGATTTACCTATTCTCGTATTGATTTTTTTGCTATTGATATAGAGCTGCTTTTATAGATATATTTGTTTACCTTTCTAACTTGAGGGCAGTTCTACTCTGCTTTGTGAACTGCACTTTTTGTCATTTATGCAAGTTCCTAATTCTAGTCAAATAGTGTCTACCACTAAACACGTGTGTAATTGTTTATTGCCTATATCCTATAATAAGGTGAAGCCTGCTGCATAGTTCAAGGGCATCAATGGGGCCTCATGTCGAAGTTTTGCCTAAGGCCTCACAAAGCCTAGAGCCGCCTCTGGAGTAGGCTTTTCATAAGGGTATGGTAAGAATAGAAGTAGCGATAAGACTTTGGTGGGGGGAAATAAGGGGCATCATGTCTTGTGTTTGGGATTAAACTTGGGTCCTTCTGTCTTTGGGCTGCGGCTCTGTTCGCTCTGCCACTGAGAAACCTGAGTCTTGCAGTATAAACCTTGCATAGTACCTCTGCTCCTAATAATCTCTAGTCCCACCTGTCTTGCAGCTGCAATCAATCCACAATCAGACAGCTTAAATTGCCGGCCTTGCTGTGGACTGTGCCTGTTTGTTGGATTTGTTTTCCTGGGTGTGAGATATACTGCTGATCTGCAGAACTTCTGGACTTTGACCTTTGCCTGTTTCCTGAATTACTCTCTTTGCTTGATGATTCTACATTACTCTGCCAGCATGTGCATGACCCTGCCTGCTTTTGACCATGCTTCTGGTTTCTGACTTTGTACATTGCTTTCAAGATTTGTTGCTGATCCGGCCTGCCTGACTACGCTAAATGCCTCAATCCCCAGCCAAAGCTCCAATCTGGACTTAACCTTTTACAGGTACATTACACATCAGGAGAAAATTATAAGATTCCATGGAAACCAATGTGACACTGGAGTGATTAGATGCAATGGTAGATGCATTTTAGTGAAGTCCATGCCAGTCTGAACTGTGTTTTAAGGTAGCCCACTTTTTTAAAAAAACAGATTAACATAAAGTCCACAAACTTTCCTATGCAAGGGTTTTGGTTGCACACAGCATAAACAGGTAACAGCAGGAGGTACTCTTAGTAGAGCTGTGCACTTTCAGTGTTGGCACGCTGAATTAACCCCTTACCAACTGGGTTACACACTCTCAGCATTGTTAACAAGCATATCAAAATCAGCACACATTTCAGTATCATCAAACACAACAGCTATTGTGGGTTGTCCCTGCCTTTTACCCACCGCAGCCTACCACTCAGCACATCCCCCCTGCTTAAAGGGGCAATCTTTCTTACTTGGGCAGCTCCAAAGCTGACCTGGGAAACGCTCTGCTCAATCACTGCGGGCTCCTTGGGCATCTCTGCAGCATCTGTCACTAGGGAACATGGTACAAGGACTGTTTTAGTCACCCCTAGTTTATTTTCCCAGAACTCTGCTGGATTTCACTAGGCACATGCAAAGGCCTCATGTCCATATTAGTCCTCAGCCTTGCTGCTAATTGAGCATCAACCCATGCCTCCCCACTGCTCGGGGTAGCACCCTGCAGCTAGCACAAGTCCATTTACACACACTCAGTGAATCTCTCCACTGGACTTTCTCCTACTTCCTTGGGATCAGTCCCATAGACTGCATCAGTCTTTTTCACAACCGTACCAGAATTTCTGATCTTACCCCGATCCTGTAGCAGGGGTCACAGCTTTCATTGGAGGATGCTGTATCCTCACTGGCTAATCTGCCCACTTGACCATAAGGTGACAGACTTTCTAGACTCTCTGGTAGCATTCCAGAACCCTGAGGCAAGTAAAGATCCTATGCCCCACTTGACCACACTCCAATCATGGTACTGGAAGTTGAGCTTCAACTCCTTGGCAGCTCCTTGGGCCCCAGGCATCCCAGCTAGCTTCCCTTGCTGCACCTGGGTTATGTTATCAGGGACAACTTCCTTCACTTCCCCTTTAACTGGGGGTGACCAGTTTGCACCAATCCATGGCTAATTCACACAATGTATGATTCTCTGGCCTGGCTGGGGCCCAGGTGGTGAAATGCCCTCCAGACATAATATTATTTTCCTTGTCTCAGTGAGGATGGAAACCTTTTACCACTTCGACCAACCCATCCTTGCAGTCATGCACACAGCAGCTTGTTACTCAGTGCACAGCAGAACTTATTCCTTTCACAGGTACACCACCTGCAACACAGTGAGTTTTGCCTGGCTGCATCTCTGCACACAGCCCACAGTTCCTGACATGAACTCACTGTTGGGGTGAAGGCCTGGATGTCACCATTGGTTGCCTGCGTCTGAACACCACTTGTGACATTGTGGTGATTAGACTCAATGGTAGATGTGTTTTTTGTAAAGTCCATGCCAGTCTGAACTTCGTTTTTTTTTTTTTTTTTTTTTCCAAATAAAGCTTTATTAAGTTAAATCCATACAGAAAAGTAGTACACAAAAGCAAGGTTTGAGATAAAATGACACTAGTGTTATACAGAGGGAACAGTCCAGAGAGTACAACGTTGTATTTTAACAAGTATTCAAATCTACGACTGTGGATTTGTTGAAAAACACATTACATCTGGGGTGTGGATATATGGGATTACAGAGTAGTGTGGGCAGAAAATATAAAGAACATATAGTAAAGCAGGTAAAACATTTTTTAAACATGTTGATTTTTGAGGGCGAAAAAGATTAAAAAGGGAGAGAGGAGTAAAAACCGTATGATAATAGATTGCCAATGATAGCCTTAGTATATGAGTCTGAGATTTTTGTTGGATTGTGTTTGGAATAATTGTTAATTACTTTGTCTGTGTGAGAGTGTGAAATTGATCCTGGTGCGTGGTGCCCAGAAGTCGGGTGATGTTTGTAGATAGACATATAATCATAGCATACAACAATGGATATCTAACATAGCAAAGTTTCGATTTAATGGTGGTCAAAATATAGTGAGAAGTACAAAGGGAAGGTAGGGGAAAGTTATTTCCCGTCCCTGGCTCAGCCATGGGTCTAACGGGAAATATCTTTACAGAAGGACCAAGTCCCAGGAAGAAAAGCATAATAGAGCTTTTGAAGTGAATTCTGTATGCATAATGATATAGTTACCTCCTGAATTTTGTTTCATGCACGACTATAGGGAGGACTATAGACAGTTGGGATGTATGATGTGTCTTATGGTGTGCTGGAGGAGGGTTCCTGATTGATTAATTGGGTATATTCAGATGTTGTGCGGAAATGTAGCCAACAGGCCCAAGTGTTCCTGTATTTAGTATAGGAATCCTGTGCTTGATGTACAAGTTCCTCCATTTCAGCTATTTTGTTCACTCTTTTGAACCAGTCTGTGATTGTGGGCGGGTTGGGAGACCTCCAGAGAACTGGGATACAGAGTTTGGCAGCATTGATTAGATGTAGTGCTAGGGATTTGTGATAAGATTTCATCGGTAGGGAGGAGTGGTGTAAGAGGGCTTGTGCTGGAGAGAAATCTAGCTGAAGTGTAGTGATTTGGGAGGAGAGGTGAAAAACTTTAGTCCAGAAGGCAGAAATCACAGGGCAGTCCCACCATATGTGAAGGAGTGATCCGTTTTTGTCATTACATCTCCAACAATTAGATGGGATCTCTGGATTAATGGTGTGTAACTTGAGAGGCGTTTTGTACCATCTGGAGAAAAGCTTGTATCCGTTTTCTTGAGTTGTTACATTAATGGAGCCTTTGTGTATGTTAGAGTATATCTTTTCCCATTCCTTATCAGAGAGGTGGATGGAAAGATCTTTTTCCCATTTTGCACTAGCTATATTTGTTTTAGGAGTATGCTCGAGAAAGAGGTTCAAGTATATGGTGGATATCAGGTGTCTTTGGGGTTCAGTGGCAGAGCAAAGGGATTCAAAGTGTGATAGGTTTCTTGAGTATGCAGCCCTAGTTTGGGGATCAAGAAGAAAATGTCTGAGTTGCATATAAGACCAGAAAGGGATCTGGTGATTCGTTTCTTGGGAGTTCAATGAGGACAGCGGTTTATTATTCCCCTTAGCGAAGAAATCTCCCGCTGTCATCCTTGTCTGGGATCCTATTTGATGAAGGAATGAATCATCATTGCCTGGTGGAAAGTCTGGGTTATGTTTGATTGGCGTGAGAGGGCCTGGAGAGGAGGAAATGTGGAAATGTTTACATGCCTTTTTAAAGGAATTCAGTGTTGTATCGATAAGGGGATGTTGTTTGCAATGTGGAGAGATGTGGCGAGGGTGAATCCAGGGTAGGTTATGGATCGGGATTTGTGAGAAGGCTTGTTCAATTGCGATCCACGCTTTAGTTTTAGGGTGAACATTCCAGTCCACTATTCGAGAGAGTTGACAGGCCCAATAGTATTTTCGAAGATCCGGTAGGCCTAATCCACCTTTCATTTTGGGTACGGTCATTCTGTTGAAACTCATTCTAGGTCGCTTATCGTTCCAGATGAATTTCATACAGGATTTGCGGTACGCATTGAAAAAAGTTTGTGGTAGAGACACTGGGATTGTTTGGAGCAGGTATAGAAATTTTGGCATTATAGTCATTTTTATAATGGAGACTCTGCCAAACCATGAGAACAAGCCCGTTGACCAAGTGTTGAGGTCTTTTTGAATATTTTGGATAATGGGAGTATAGTTTTTGCTGTATAAGTCCGATAGCGAGGTTGGAATGTAGACCCCAAGGTATTTAATGGCGCTCGGTTTCCATTTGAAAGGGAAATTAGTTTGACATTGTTTCACTATATCTGGTGGTAGAGTGATATTTAGGGCCTCTGATTTAGCGAAGTTAATTTTAAGATATGTGAGATTTTCAAAGAGAGTAAGATCTTTGAGGAGATTGGGTAGCGTAATGTGTGGCTCTTTCAGGAATAGTAGGATGTCATCCGCAAATGCCGCTAATTTATAGGTAGATTTTGCGATGGTTATTCCTTTAATGTTTGGATTGTTTTTTAGATGCGTTAGACATGGTTCCAGTGCCAAGACAAAAATAAGCGGAGAGAGTGGGCATCCTTGTCTTGTACCGTTAGATATGGAGAAGGCATTCGACAGGTGTCCATTTATCCGGACTTTGGCAGTTGGGGTGGAGTATAGAGCAAGAATAAATTGTAGCATACGATCTCGTATGCCAATGTGTGTTAGGACCTCTTTTAGGTAGTCCCAGGCTACCCTGTCGAATGCCTTCTCCGCATCAAGGGAGAGAAGGAATCCCGGTTGTTTCTTTGAAGTCAGCCAATTGTGAATACTGATTGCCTTTAGGGTGTTGTCCCTTGCCTCTCTACCCGGGACAAAACCAACTTGGTCTAAGGAGATGAGGCCAGGGAGAAGGGGTAAAAGTCTATTAGCCAAAATTTTTGCATATATTTTCAGGTCAACATTTAGTAGAGATATTGGTCTGTAGTTGTGAACTAAATTTGGATCTTTATCAGGTTTTGGAATAACCACTATGTTGGCTGTGAGAAGATCTCTGGGAGGGGGGTTCTCGGATGAAAGGGAGTTGAAAGCATTTAAGAAGTGAGGATAAAGCGTAGCTATGAATTCCTTAAAGTATCCTGCCGTTAGGCCATCTGGACCTGGACTTTTGCCTGTTTTGAGTTGTTTGAGCACAGACTCTAGTTCGTCCTTAGAGATGGGACGTTCTAGATGCGAAGCTTCTGCATCAGAAATGGGTTTGGGACCATGTTGGGCTAGGAACTCTTTAATCAAGTGTGTTCTACGATCATTGTTTATCGTGGGTTTATGAGGATTGATATTATAGAGTTGCAAGAAATAATTCACAAATTGGTCTGCTATCAGTGTATTAGACGTTACTTTAGAACCCGAAGGGTCATTAATGGAATGAAGTGTTGTAGATGATCGTTTTGCACGGAGGGCTCTGGCTAGAATTTTACCGGATTTGTTGCCGTGTTCGTAGAATATTTTTTGTGATAATATGTATTTGCGTTTTATTTGTTTATGTAACACTTCTTTCAACTCTGTCCTCACCTGAGTAAGTTCCTCAAGCGTGGAGAGCGCTCGAGTTTTCTTATGTATTTTTTCTAAATTCTGTATGCGTTTGGAAAGGATAGAAATATGCGCTTGTCTTTCTCGTCTTCTCTTGGAAGCGATAGCTATTAGCTTTCCCCGTATGGTGCATTTGTGGGCTTCCCATTTTATCATTGGGGATATTTCCAAGGAGTCGTTATCCTGGAAATAAAGTTTTAGATTGTCGTGTATAGTAGACACAATTGAAATGTCTGTCAGCAGTGAGGGATCAAGACGCCATATTTGTGAGCGGGTATGTTTAGATGGAAATTCCAAGGACATGGTTATCGGATGGTGATCTGATATGTACATTGGTTCGATGGAGGTGTGCTTGAGCATGGGGAGATCGTTTTGTGAGATAAAGAAATAGTCAAGTCTGGAGAAACTGCCATGTGGGTTGGAGAAAAAAGTGTAATCTTTAGTTGAGGGGTTTAAAGTATGCCATGCGTCATGTAATGTCAATTCTTGAAAACATTGTTTAATTGCTCGTAACGCTGAGAAGGGTAATTTGGATGCACCCGAAGATGTATCCTGTATTGGGTTTAAGGGAACATTAAAATCTCCTCCAGTTAATAGTATACCCTCTTGAAACGATGCAAGCAATTGCAGTGTGTGTCGGAAGAACGGGACTTGTTTAATGTTGGGGGCGTATATGTTTGCTAAGGTTAAAGGTTTACCGAAAAGTGAACCTTTGACAAAAAGACATCTTCCATCTTCATCCGCTAGAGTGTCTTTGATTATGAGTGGACACTGTTTTGAGATAAGGATAGAAACTCCTTTTGTTTTTGATTGTTTGTTGGTAGCATGAAAAGCTGTTGGATAGCGTAAGTCGGAGAATTTGGGGATAGAGTCCGTTTTGAAATGCGTTTCTTGGACGTATATAATGTCTGCCTTGAGTTTATGCATAGAAAGGAGAACTTGTGTACGTTTCTCAGGGACATTTAGTCCCTGTGCGTTGAGCGAGACTAGTTTAGTAGTGGCGTTGTGGTGAGATATTGGTGTAGAATTGTGTGAGACCGGTGTCATTCTGTAATTTGGGAGGTGTTGTGAGTTAGACTGGAGTGGTGTTTACTGAATATAGTCCGCGGTGCAGGTGAATGTGTGGCAGAAAAAGACCAGTAGTTGGACTTGTGCCTTATGCTCTTATGTGTGGAAGGCGCGTTCTAGGAGAGTGATGAGATTCTATTCAGGATGAGAGTAGATTGTTCAGGAGTAGAGAGTGATGTGAGGGGGACTGGGTATGCGGGAGTGAGGAAACTGTGAAGACCACTGTGTAGTGTTGTTAGGGGCTATAGGTAGAGGAAAGTAATCCGTGGACTAGCGATGCCTGCTCGCTAGGCTATGTACGAGTATACACTCGTGATATATGGTACCGGAATGGGTCAGTGGTGGTTTAAAGGAGGGTTGAGTGGAGAAATCAGGTAATCAATTGAAACCACTGTTTGGGAAGGTGACCAAACGGTAACGTAGAGAAAAGTAAAACCTGTCAGTAAGGGACAAGAGCCGCTGACATATGGGATAGATGTAGGCAGAAGGCATGGACTGAAGACGGTCCATGTGTGAAATGGTTGCATTTAGATTGCTGTGAATGCCGCCTATTAACTTTCTTAGTGGATTTGGAGAAACAGCATGGGTCAGATTTGCGAAAAGCAGATAAAAAATTAGGTGTATGGTCAGATGAAACATTAAGTTAATGACATATTTTGTGAGATTGTTCCCCTGGTGATCGTTAAGTGAGAGGGAAGAATGAAAAATAAATAAAAAAAAAAAAAAAAACAGAAAAATAAAAGAAATAAAAGAAATAAAAATCCCCATGAGTAGCACATAAATTAAGCCTCTGGAGAGGCGCAGATATTCATAACGCAAAGGTCTATGTAATAATTCAGTTAAACAGTCAGCCAGAAAACTTGAACAGTTTGCAGAGCAGAGTATTCAACATAGGTAGAAAGTATTATCTCTTAAGATAGATAAACCGTGCCTGAACTAATTAATAATTAACTACCCCTGAAGGCTATGAAGAAGCTTGTCAAAATAATTAATAAAACGAAGGATCCATGTAGATCGTTATGCTAATTAGGAACATATCACAGTGGATAGGAGGGGATGATTATATGAGAAAGATCAGTGTCTGTGAAACTCCCTTAGAGTGCCTTTGTCTGAGAAGCCTGTCAGTTCCGTTTTTGGTGTGTAGATAGCTGTCTAGTCAGGGAAAGGCACTCGCAAGGATAAGGTCCATATAATCATACAGGGTAGTGAATGCCCTAATCTTTGCGTAATTCATGACAGATAAGGTGATGTTAGGACTACTAAGGAGATGGATCATGTGTCACAACCATCTCGGGCTGGGATGACACAGGCATCCTCCTATGGGAGGTGCGTGTGTGTAGGCAGGGGAGAAAAGTCTGCAGAGTGTCACCACGGTAACAAGTCAGGTCTGAAACTTTGTGAGAGCCAATGAGCGAATGCATGAGTCATGGTGGGGGAGAACTTGTTACCTCAGACCTTGGCTCCTCTCATGAATTCGCGCCGAAAGACAGCAACCAATAGAGCGCTGAACAGCTGGTTGTCATGGCAATAAGATTGTGTGATAGTTCTAGTAGTCACCTAATAATGTAGTTGCTATCTAAGGGGAACAGAGAGTTAATACAGGATTGAAATAGGGGTGTCAATGAATATTACTAGCAGCCTGTTGTGTGAAAGAGAAGGGCATATTTGCAGTTAGAAGTATGAATCCGTGTAATCGGAGCGGGATGAAACCCTGTGAAACTGTCAGTGTACCGATCAGCTAGAGGAGGGAGAGATAAAGTAGATTAGAGATCTCTGATGGCCCTATACCTCATTAGATCGGAAAATACAGTCACATAAGAATTTAATTATAATAGAGCTCTAATGAAGGGTGGAACTGCTAGTGTAGGGCTGTATTGGAGAGTAAGGTGTGACAGAATAAGCCATGCAGGCAAAGCGCTGCTTTGATAGTCCGCGTTAAGGGGGATATAGATATGCCTGTATGTAAGAACTATGATTTACATAAACTAAACTTAACAGTTTGAAATACTTTAGGAGCATATTACCAGCTGGGGCTTGAACTTTCAATATTCTAAAAACGGCACATGAACAGTCAGAGGAAATCTTTCAGTCTATGTTGCAGATGCCATCTGTATTCACCGATCTCTTCTAGCTCTTCTGGAGCGTGGAGGTTTCGTCGGGCTGTAGATGGAAGGAGACTGCGGGTCGGGTTGAAGAATTCTTGGTTCCGATGGTGAACGATGTCTTCTGTAGCTTGTGTGTTGGGTCTCCATTGCTTCACTCCTGGAAGGTGCTTTAGATGCTGTAGGGGTACGAAATTCCGCGTACCAATCAGGGACCTCCATGAGAGGGATTCCGAGTGTGTCACAGAAGGAATGTAGATCCTCAGGGACTCTGAGGAGAGCTGAGCGTCCTTGTACTGTTGCCGCCAAACCAAAAGAGAACTTCCAGCGGTAAATTATACCCTTGGCCCGGAGTACTGACAGAAGGGGTTGCAGTTCCCTTCTGCGCTGCAAGGTTATATTTGATAAATCCTGGAATAGACGAAGTTCTGTGCCATTATGTAGTAAAGGGGTCAGGGAACGTGCAGCCCTCAGAATGTCTTCCTTCAAACGGTAGTCAATAATGCAGCATACCACATCCCTAGGCGGGTCAGAGTCTTTTCCCTTCGGTCGCAGGGCACGGTGGATTCTTTCCATCGCAATAGGAACCTCTCTGGGTCTGCCGAGTATGTTATTAAAGATATGGATAACTTCACTTTGAAGATGATCCGCATCCACGGTTTCAGGCAGATCTCTCAGCCTGAGGTTATGGCGTCTGCCGCGATTGTCTAAATCTTCCAAGTGGCGATTGACATCTCTTAATTGCCGTGTATGTGTGTCAATCGCCAGATGCTGGTGACGGATCTTGGATGAATGGAGGGCAGTCGTTTGTTCCACCGCCTGAACTCTGCCTGTAATAGCTTGGATTTCAATTTTTAAATCTGAGATTGCTGCTGTCAGGGTGTCCTTAATGTCCTCAGCTACGGATCTGAGATCGCTCAGGCTCGGATGCTGATGAGGAGTGAGGAGAATTCCCCCGTCATTGAGTTCAGCGTGAGATGGAGAGGCAGCAGCATTAGAGTGAGGAGGATGCTGATGCTGGCTCTGTGAGGTGGGAGCCGGCGCCGAAGTTCCCATCTGTGCCCGGAACATCTCTGGGATGTTCTGACTGGATCTTGCCGGTATTTCACGGGGAGAACGGGACCGGGAGGTTGACGAAGTTCTAGAGGATGTACCCATCGCTTTTCGGGTGTTTGGGAGGCTGTTGACCGTCTTTGAGATTCAGATTTCTATCCCTGTCAGCGGAGCTCTGAAGTTAAGCAGCCATTCTCTACGAGGTCAAGCCACGCCCCCCTGAACTTCGTTTTAAGGGCCTAGTAGCCCATTTGTTTTTAAAAACAGAATAACATAAAGTCAACAAACTTGCCTTTGCAGGGGTTTCGGTTGCACACAGCATAAAAAAGTAACAAAAATACCAAGCCACGTAACTCTCTCTCTTCAGCAGTAGTTAGAGCAGTAGTAAGAGCAGTTGCTCTTACTGATGGGTCCCTCAGACAGCTCTTCAATGCACATAACTTCAACCTCGTCAATGCACACAGCTCCTTGTTAATGCAAACAGCTAGCACACAGCTCCTCTTCAAAAGAAAACAGCGATATTGGCCCACACTTGTCTTCTAATGTGAATCTCTCTTGTCAGCACACAGCAATACTTCCTGTCTCCAAAATGGAAGCTCATTTGCCTTCTGGCTGGAGCCCTGAACTCTCACCAGACCATCATTATAAGGGCTGTGTGCACCTGGACACACATCCTGCTGGTTTCTACAAAACTCAGACACTTGGCTGGAGATTGCTTCTCTCCCAAGATACTTTGAAATCTCCAAACTTTGGAGCCCAATCCAAGATTACCAAAATCTGGAGAAAACTCATAATATATACACTGGAGTCCCACATGCTGCACACATGCAAACCCAAGCCTATTGCTATAGGGTCACTTGAGCAGGCTCGCTCCTGAGCCCCTCCTGTGAATGGACATTGCCTTACACACAGAGTACTGGCTCCCCCTGCTGTGTGAGCCAATGAGGAGAGAGAGAGACCTAAGAGAGCTGCTGCTCTCATGCACATCACTGGATCAAGATGGGGCTAGAGTAAGTATAAGGGGGGGGGGGGCTGGGGATGATCAGAATGCATTAAGGTAAAAAACCTTCTGCCTTTAGAACCACTTCATTGATTCTAACAAGTACAGCCTTTTCAGTTTTCAAGTGCATATAACAACTGGTCTCCCCAGGTTACTTTCTATAGTGTCAAAATGACAGTGAAATAGGAGAGTGAAAAGAGAATTAAAGCCAAAGTAATTCCTAAGCCAAAAAAAACCTCCAGTATCTGTACTTAGGTGCACATGGTGGGCAGCATGGGAGGAGCAGAATTACATAGTATTGTCTTTGGCAGACAACAAGAGAAAGGGGTGTTTTGCATCAAATTGATGAGCTTCTGTATTCAGCAGGAAGTGGGATCTAGCAACATGTCTTCATATTGGGAATAGAGTATGCTTACATGCCCAGAGGAGCAGGTGCTGATTGCTGGTTTGCTGTTTTAGAGGCACTACACTTGCCTTTGCCCATATTGCATACTTAAATGCTAAAAAAAAGCTGTATAACAGCAGGCTAAGAGGAGAACTGTACTTGGGTGCGTGCGTTCAGTATGGCAACCAGACATTCCCTCTATTAGTCACAGTAGAGTAGTTTCTGTTTTTTTTTTTTTCAGGCAACTATTATTCTATTACCTGGGGCGGGTTGAAGAGGGGATTATTGTAGAGCGCAGGTATTTCCTCTTCAGGCCTGTTTATTAAACAGCTGATCAGGAGAGGCTATCTACAGAGAGGAGAGCCTGAAAGACTCTATTGTCAGAGATTTACCTGTTTGGTGAGATTGACTGTTAGTGGGACTTTGAATACTGTGTGTGCTGTAGCTGAACACACTGGGACTTATGCACATTGGACTGTGTATCGTATAGATGGGAAACTTTATCAGTCTTCAGGGCAGGACTTAGGGTAGTGAGGGCCCCAGGCTTGAGTCACTTTTGGGCCCTACCTTCTATACATTACTTTAAATAGAACAAAATGTTGACTGGTACCGTAGACAGTGTTACATGTTAAAAAAACGTAATAATCTATTTATATGACCACTGATTGAAGCTTGAAAAACTTTTTTTCCAATAAATAAATAATGATTAAAAAAGTTCAAAGTTATCATGTGTTTATTGCAATGCACAAATGTCTTGGTCAGAATGAGAATAAAACACTTATTCACCTGGAAAACATATTGAAAAACAAACAAATACCTTGTAAGGCAGCTCCTGTCACGGTCACGTCGGCTCTGAGTTTGAGACTCCGAGTCCGACATATCTGACTCAATGACGTCATTCGTTGCTAGACGCCAGGCGGCCCAGGCGCTAACAATGAGTGCAGGGTTGCCAAGCCAATGGCGCAGCTCCAACCACCTCCAAGCTCCTCCTGGTTCGTCTGGCGTAATTACACATTAGAGTATCTCTCTCTGCGCCGTTGATCGGCTGATGAGACAGAGAGAGAGACTCGGGCAGAGCAGTGCTGCAGCCAAGTGAGGACCAGTGTGAGTCACCGCTGTTTCATCCGATCTAGCTAAAGATACATGAAGATATTTAAAACGTAAACGGGTGGGGCCTGCGGGGCCCCCTAATGGGACGGACCCATGGGCTTGAGCCCAGTAAAGCCCAATGTTAAGTCCGGCCCTGTCTGTCTTGCTTGAGCTGAATCTGAAGACAAAGCCTGTTATTTTCTGTTTGCTGACCAATAAAGTGGACTTTAAGTTTACTGAACTCTCCGGTGATAGTCTGTTTACCCCTCTGTTCCTGACGATTTGTGTAGGATGCAATGAGGGGTGCAGGCCAGTTCCATGTCCTGGGTTAAAGCCACACAGGCTATAAAAGCATCGGAAAAAAAATGGAGGAACTAATTAAACAGTTAGAAGTGGCTAATGTGCAAGCAGTCACTGCTCAACAAGAGACAAACTGCTTGAAGAGATAGCAGGTTTACAGAAAGTAGTGACCCAGCAGGCTGTAGTGAAGAGAGGTGGCTCTTGGAAGGCTGTGCAGCGGGCTCTACAAAAGATGGCAGCTGCAGATAACTTTGAAGCCTATTTGGCACTTTTTGAGCAGATTTCAGCAAGAGAAGGACTGCCTTAGAAAGTTTGGGCCCCTTTCTTGACCCCCGACAGGTGTACTGTGACTTGGCTGCAGATTAAGCATGAGACTATAAACTGCTAAAGGTGGAAATATTAGCTAGGATGGGGATGTTGCCTTGAGGGTGAATTGATTTCATGCTTGGTGTTTTGAGAGGACTAAGCCTGCCTGTGCACAGCTGTATCATCTAATGCATCCTACTTCGGGATTAGAATAGGTGTTTGGGAACCTAGTCCCCAACCAAGGCTCGCCAGAGGCAAGGGAGCAAGTGGACAGTGTAGGAAAAGTACAAAAAGAACATTTAGACAGTCTTAAAAAATTACGAAAATGTATTATTACAAACTACATGACAATAAAATTAAAACAAGGGTGACTTGGTCATATATAGTACTTCAACTAGTTTCCACTTCATCAGGAAATACATCTGTAAATAGACACAAAGTCAATGGACAAAGTAATCACAACAATGCAACAATTACAAAAAGTTTTAGTAAAATTAAATAAAAGAAGGGAGAAAGAGTATGGTAAAGGTAGAGGGCTGCTTACCCAAGTTCCCGTGCAATTGAAGCATTTTTTGTCACGCCCTGTGCTCCAAACAGGAGCACCCAAGCACCAAACCCTCCTGAGAGCTGGCAGGGGAAAGAGAACCCTGTGAAGCTCACTGTTGGTCCTGCCACCAACTGGGTCATATGGCAGCCCAGTGTCCAAAGTGGGAGGAACCAATAGATTGTGACATAGGTTGACGTCACACTATGTATGCTTATGCAGTATGTGATGTGAAAAGTCTAAATTTGGTGATAAAAAAAAGTCTAAATTCGCATGAGTGTGTGGTGCAGGATTAATGGACAAGAGGTTGCAGGAATCCTTGACTTAGGGTGGTTGGGGTCAGCCTGCTCCGATTCCCTGATTGAACAGGTTACAGGGAAAGCTAATACCAGGAGAACAGGTTGGGGCAGTCTCATGGTGATGTTAAAGACTATCCGCGGCATGCGTAACCTTCTCCCGCCAGCAGGAGCTGCTACATTAAAAAATGGGGTGATCCTGAAACTGCCACATGACTTGATGATTGGGTGAGACTGCCCCCTATTTTAGAACTTGCAAAAACAGAAGCTGAAGGGTCCAGGGACCTCCCCTAAAAAGGGTGAGCCCTCATATAAAGTACATAATACTACGCTTCAGTTTGTAAATAATGATGAATCCGCAGAAACTGACCCAGGTCAGCTGGAGGTGTTTGCAGGATTGGAAACAAACAGTTCTCCCTCTGAGCCAGACTTTTACGATCTTGAGGGCTCCCGGATAGATTTTCTTATTGCTCAGATGAACGACCTCACTTTGATGTCTGCCAGGGATCTGGTCACAGTATTAAATGGTGAGCCACAGGAACTTGGGGCAGATATGTGGCTCTTGTAACTTGCTGTGAATTATGATTTGTGGTAAGGAGTAGCCAAAGAAAATTATGAAGTGATTGAACATTTTTGCAGACTGCTGGTAAGGGTCCAGAGTCGAGTATACAACCCAATGTCAGAGAGCTTAAATCTGGGGATCGGGTGCTTGTGTTGGGGCCAACCAGGGAGAGCAAATTTCTTGCAAAATGATAGGGACCCATTAAGGTAGTGGATAAGGTAGGGTAGGTTAACATTAAAGTCTACCAACCCATAAAGAGAAATCTCTACCAGACCTATCATGTTAATCTGATCAAATCCTGGAAAGAAAGAGAGCTTTTCACAGTCAGGAAGTTCAGGAAGACCCAGACTCTCAGATTAGAAAAGTACTGTATAGACCTAGGGGCATGCATTGGAATGGTGATGCCCTTTCCCAGGTCTTTGGCTATTTTGTGCCCCCGGCCTAGAAAGGGGTTCTGGGGGGTGGGAGATATGTGGAGAATCAGCCTGGGGCAAGTTTAAGAGGGGGTTAATTGTAGGGGGTAGGTACTTCCCCCTCAGGCCTGTTTATTAACCAGCTAATCAGAGAGGGTGGTTGCTGCATGTTTTGACATCTACAAAGAGGAGAGCTGCAGTGGGCTGAATTACTTGATTGAGATTTACCTGCTTGTTGAAACTGCTTGTTAGTGGGACTTTGAATACTGTGTGTGCTGTAAAACGCTGGGACTTAAGCATATTGGAATCAGTATTGCCAACTCCCCCAAAGTGAAATTTACTGACAGGACACCCAAAATTTACAAACAACAACAATTTTTTTTATTGACAAAAATTGGTAATGTATTGACATCAGTCACCCTCCTCAGACTGGCCTGTCGGCACTGTCACTGACCTCCTCTCAGGTGCACCGTGCAGGCCTCAGTCAGATCGTCCTCTCTGGGCTCCAGCTTAGCAACTCTGGTTTTATCCCATAGTCTCCTCCCTATAGTCCACACATGTCTGACTCCTCCCATGACTCCCGTCCTGCCAGTGCTCCTGTTCGTGACTTCTCTCCAGGCTCCCCCTCAGACTGTGCAGACATGATACAAGACAAGAGATGGTCTAAGACTGCAGACCTGGTACAAGAGATGGTCAGAGATTGTGGACATGATACAGGAGATGGTCAGACTGCAGACATGATACAGGAGATGGTCAGAGACTGCAGACATGATACAGGAGATAGTCAGAGACTGCAGACACGATGCAAGAGATGGTCAAATTGCAGATATGATGTATGGGATGGTCAGAGCCTGCAGACATGATATAAGAGATGGTCAGAGACTGCAGACATGATACAGGAGATGGTTAGAGGCTGTGGACATGATACAGGAGATGGTTAGAGGCTGTGGACGTCATACAGGAGATGGTTATAGGCTGTGGACGTGATACAGAAGATGATCAGAGACTGCAGAAATGATGCAGGAGATGGTCAGAGACTGCAGACATGATGCAGGAGATGATCATAGACTGCATACATGATACAGGAGATGGTCAGGGCTGTAGACGTGATACAGGAGATGGTCAGAGACTGCAGACATACTAGATGTGATGGTCAGGGGCTGTAGACATGATACAGCAGATGGTCAGAGACTGCAGACATGATACAAGAGATGGTCAGAGACTGCAGACATGATACAGGAGATGGTCAGAGACTGCAGACGTGATACAGGAGATGGTCAGAGACTGCAGACATGATACAAGAGATGGTCAGAGACTGCAGACATGATACAAGAGATGGTCAGAGACTGCAGGCATGGTACAGGAGTTGTTCAGACACTGCAAACATGATACACGAGATGCTCAGAGGCTGCAGACATGGTACAGGAGATGGTCAGAGACTGCAGGCAGGAAACAGGAGATGGTTAAAAGCTGATGAAAAGATACATGAGATGATTAGAGGCTGCAGAATGGATACAGGAGATGGTTAGAGGCTGCAGAGAGGATACAGGAGATGGTTAGAGGCTGCGTAGAGCCTGTCTGGTATGGGTGAACGAGTGTCGTTATGTAGTCCTGAAGGCGTACAGCGAGGAGTTTGGCTAAGATCTTTGTGTCCAAATTCAATAAAGATACGGGTCTGTAGTTAGGGCAGAAAAGATTCAGTTATAGAGTTAAAATAGTGGCAGACCACAACTGGGGAGAACTTTTTGTAATACATGTTTGTGAAGCCATCAGGGCCCAGACTTTTTTACCTAAGGGGAGGCCAGAAATAACAATGCCTAACCCATTGGGGTAATCTAATTTCTTTATTTATCTCGAGAGAAATATTAAAATTAAATTTCCCATAGATAAGCCTGCATCAAAGAAAGACATGGGGGGGGGGGTTTAGATATTACAGTTGCAATATAAAGTATCTGAACCCTTTTGGAATGATATGAATTTCTACACAAATTGGTCATAACATGTGATCTGATCTTCATCTAAGTCACAACAATAGACAATCACAGTCTGCTTAAACTAATAACACACAAAGAATTAAATGTTACCATGTTTTTATTGAACACACCATGTAAACATTCACAGTGCAGGTGGAAAAAGTATGTGAACCCTTGGATTTAATAACTGGTTGAACCTCCTTTGGCAGCAATAACTTCAACCAAACGTTTCCTGTAGTTGCAGATCAGACGTGCACAACGTTCAAGAGTAATTCTTGACCATTCCTCTTTACAGAACTGTTTCAGTTCAGCAATATTCTTGGGATGTCTGGTGTGAATCGCTTTCTTGAGGTCATGCCACAGCATCTCAATTGGGTTGAGGACTCTGACTGGGCCACTCCAGAAGGCGTATTGTCTTCTGTTTAAGCCATTCTGTTGTTGATTTACTTCTATGCTTTGGGTCGTTGTCCTGTTGCAACACCCATCTTCTGTTGAGCTTCAGCTGGTGGACAGATGGCCTTAAGTTCTCCTGCAAAATGCCTTGATAAACTTGGGAATTCATTTTTCCTTCGATGATAGCAATCCGTCCAGGCCCTGACGCAGCAAAGCAGCCCCAAACCATGATGCCCCCACCACCATACTTCACAGTTGGGATGAGGTTTTGATGTTGGTGTGCTGTGCCTCTTTTTCTCCACACATAGTGTTGTGTGTTTCTTCCAAACAACTCAACTTTGGTTTCATCTGTCCACAGAATATTTTGCCAGTACTGCAGTGGAACATCCAGGTGCTCTTGTGCAAACTGTAAACGTGCAGCAATGTTTTTTTGTGGATAGCAGTGGCTTCCTCTGTGGTATCCTCCCATGAAATCCATTCTTGTTTACTGTTTTACGTATCGTAGATTCGCTAACAGGGATGTTAGCATATGCCAGAGACTTTTGTAAGTCATTAGCTGACACTCTAGGATTCTTCTTCACCTCATTGAGCAATCTGCTCTGTGCTCTTGCAGTCATCTTTACAGGACGCCCACTCCTAGGGAGAGTAGCAGCAGTGCTGAACTTTCTACAGTTATAGACAATTTGTCTTACCGTGGACTGATGAACAGCAAGGCTTTTGGAGATAATTTTATAACCCTTTCCAGCTTTATGTAAGTCAACAATTCTTAATCGTAGGTCTTCTGAGAGCTCTTTTGTGCTAGGCATCATTCACATCAGGCAATGCTTCTTGTGAAAAGCAAACCCAGAACTGGTGTGTGCTTTTTATAGGGCAGGGCAGCTGTAACCAACACCTCCAATCTCATCTCATTGATTGGACTCCAGTTGGCTGACATCTCACTCCAATTAGCTCTTGGAGATCTCATTAGTCTAGGGGTTCACATACTTTTTCCACCTGCACTGTGAATGTTTACATGGTGTGTTCAATAAAAACATGGTAACATTTAATTATTTGTGTGTTATTAGTTTAAACAGACTGTTATTGTCTATTGTTGTGACTTAGAAGAAGATCAGATCACATTTTATGACCAATTTGTGCAGAAATCCATATCATTCCAAAAGGGTTCACATACTTTTTATTGCAACTGTATATAGTGTTTCATAAAATTTTTGAAACTCATGGGCGATAGAGGTATCCAACGCCTGTTTATCATGCACAATAAGCCTGTAAACATGACGGGCAGCCTGTTTTTTCAAAACTCTGGCCAATAGACAGACACATTTATTACATAGTTACATAGTTACATAGGTGAGGTTGAAAAAAGACACAAGTCCATCAAGTCCAACCTATGTGTGTGATTATATGTCAGTATTACATTGTATATCCCTATATGTTGTGGTCGTGCAGGTACTTATCTAATAGTTTCATTTGATGCCCCCGCTGAGACCACCGCATGTGGAAGGGAATTCCACATCCTTGCTGCTCTTACAGTAAAGAACCCTCTACGTAGTTTAAGGTTAAACCTCTTTTCTCCTAATTTTAATTAGTGGCCATGAGTCTTGTAAAACTCCCTTCTGCAAAAAAGTTTTAACCTTATTGTGGGGTCACCAGTATGGTATTTGTATATTGAAATCATATCCCCTCTCAAGCGTCTCTTCTCCAGAGAGAATAAGTTCAGTGCTCGCAACCTTTCCTCATAACTAATATCCTCCAGACATTTATTAGCTTTGTTGCCCTTCTTTGTACTCACTCCATTTCCAGTACATCCTTCCTGAGGACTGGTGCCCAGAACTGGACAGCATACTCTATGTGCGTCTGGACCAGAGTCTTGAGCGGGGAGCGGGGAGTATTCCCATGTTCATAAAACTAGTGTGAGTAAAACGTAAGTTTATCCCTTGTCTTATGCTCCAAACACTGTGAGAGGGAAACATGAAGGGATTCTAGAACCTGAGCATCCTTTGGGTCAGGGGATTACAGTGGAACCTCGGATTACGAGCATAATCCG
Source organism: Lithobates septentrionalis (assembly GCA_037952835.1). Lineage (NCBI taxonomy): Eukaryota > Metazoa > Chordata > Amphibia > Anura > Ranidae > Lithobates > Lithobates septentrionalis. The sequence goes on from JBBDGP010002148.1 coordinate 777,578, forward strand.
TTCCAGGAGTATGCTCGTACTCTCGCATATCAAAGCAAGTTTTCCCATTGAAGTCAATGGAAACGAAAATAATTAGTTCCGCATTGACTTCAATGGGATGCAATACTGCATGCGGCCAGAGGCGGGGGGCACCGGAGTGCCTTGGAAATGTCCGAAAAGGCCAGAGGGACACTTCGGCTGACCTGGGCAAACCTCCGTTCACAAACCTTTCCGAGGTTTGCCGAGGTCAGCCGAACTGTCCTCAGGCCTTTCCGTGCATTTCTGAACAGCGCTGATCGGCGACTTTCGGCTCTGCTTGGCTCCGGTGCCCCCCACCTCAGGCCAAAAGAGGTACTGCACACCGCTTTTGGCCTGAATCCTGCTTGTTTTGCGAGACAACACTCGCAAACCGAGTTAGGAATTTTAGAAAATACAGTGCTCGGTTTGCAAAGCGCTTGTTAACCGCGTTACTTGCAAACCGAGGTTCCACTGTACTTGTGTTTCATCTTGAGTGTACGAATCTTATCCAGCAAATCCACTATCTCTTTTTTTCTTTTTACTCAAGAGCCATGGCCAATCAATTCTCCCCTGATCACAGCTTTGTGGCCCTCCCAGATCACCTTCACGGACCCCCTCCCCAGAGGAATTTGTCTCAAAATAGAATTGTAAGGAATGAGAGAGGGAATCCAGAATTGCAGGGTCATCTAAAAGGGTTTTTGTTAAGCCTCCAGACTCTGCCAAGCATTAGGAGGATAGAAACTTAAGGCCACCAGGGCATGATCCAAAATCGGTATTGAGTCTATAAAGACAGAAGTAACATTACTTAAAGTGGTTGTAAACCCTCTCATATATCCAGTGAAGTGAAAAGCTTCAGATGATACACAGAGATGAGACAAATCCCACATAAGTTTTACTTGTTTTATCTGCAGCCATCTCTTCTCTACATTGCTTCAAAAGTGCAGATTTTTTAAATAAAACTCTGCTGGATCTATGAGGAGCAGAGAGGAGGGGGTGGAGAGCTGCAGTTACAGTGTGTGAGAGCTGATTGGAGGAAAGGGACACACCCCCACGACACTGTACAAGAAAGAAGAAAGGATACAGAGCTGTGTTCTGAATAGACAAGCTGTGTGCTGAGCTCCCTCCCCCATCACAAATGTATTTCATGTGTTAGGAAAACTTCTTAGAAGTGACTTATGCTGATAACCGAGGAACGAAGCACCAGGGAGAAACAACACATAGAGCTTTGGAGATAGACACATAAACACTAAAAAATACAGTATGTGCTTTGTTCAGATTTCATGACTGAGATTTACAACTACTTTAAACAAAACTGGTCCACCAAAATGAGGTCCAAGTGGGAGTAAGTATCGTCTCGGAGTAGTAACTATAGTCCCTTTCCCAGGCATGGAAAGCCCTCCAGCTGTCTACCAAATGCAAGTTCTGAAGCAGTTTTGTAACATGTTTTAAAGTCCGAAAGGAGAGAGGGGTTTTCCCAGAAGAGGTGTCCACACAGGGTCAAATTGAAGTCCCAAGACTGAAGTCCCCAGAGCAGCAGAAAGGACCACCCAGGAATTGGGGGCATAAATATTTGCTGTGGTATACTTCTCACTGTGAATCAGACCTTTAAGAAAAATATAATTGCCTTCCGGGACAGACAGGGTAGTCCGCAAGGAAAAAGGGCACATTTTTTGTTAAGGAAAAGATATACCCTTGGCTTTAGGGATCAGAGAGGTGCTATGAAACCTATTGTCAAACACAGTCAAAGGTAAACATGGGGTGGAGGAGGGTGTGGAGTGTGTCTCCTGAAGCAGGATAATGTCAAAGGCCAGATGGCACAGTTCCTGCCACAACCGCCCCTACCTCTGTGGAGAACACATTCCCCTTACATTGTAGGACAAAAATTCCAGTTTATGTGTATAGCTGCCAAAAAGTAGTCAAAAACACAGGTATAAAGTGAGCAAGCTGTGCCATTAAGGAAGTGTAGCCAGTGCATGACATTCTATAGAAAATTAACTATACATCCTGTATATGAGAGGAATGGGGAAAACAGAACCATACAGAAGGAAACCAAAAAAGGAACATATGAAAGAAAAACCTACAGTCACTAAATGGGAAGTTAGCTGCAGGAGGAGGGTACCAGTTCCCCAGAAACCCCCCATACTACAAATGTGCAGAGAAAACTTCTGACCAGAGGGTCAATCTATTTGAGGGACGTGACTGAGCAGGAAGAAATGAGTCTGCTCTGCGTTCCCCAGGCAGGAAACATACAATGAATAATAAACAACATAGCATAATAACTGTATAAAAGACAAATATAAAGGTGGCTAAAAGAGCATAAATTATACAAGGATCCAGGGCCTAGACCATACAGTGTAGAAAAATGGTGAACAGAAAATGGAATTGTGCAGAATAACAGTCCCGGGCATAATGCCACAAGTCCAACTTTATATAGCAGGTAACACCATGTCGCAGGATTTAGTACCCATCTTGATTTAGAAAACAGAACAAAATAAGGCACATTTCTATGCCTAGTCTCTCACCAATACAACAGTCTGTGATGAGGGTTATGAGGCAGAAGAGTTTCCAGTCGATTGTTGACCTGTGTGGTTCCTCCTACAAGGTCAGGAAAAAGTTTGATGAAATCTTTTGGGGTGTTGTGGTAAATGAACAGTGCTCTGAATCCACCAGTCAGAAAAGTTCACAGCAGGTAGTTCCAGGACTTCCAGGAAGATCATCCTTGTTTCTGAGCACTGCAGATTTTCTATTCCTTGTGTCCTTCAAACAAAAGGGTAATCCCCAGCGGTAAGTCACATGGAACAGAGCCAGTGTTGCACCATCAAATTCCATGTGTGGTTGATCCTGCACAGTACTTATGTAGTTTGTGTTAACATTCTGAGGAACAGGGAGTAGGGCCCTATGAACCCTGTCGATTTAGATGGAGGCAGGTGTGGAATCACCCAATATTTGTTGAAAATGTCTTGAACCATGGGCTTCAGGTCCTGATAGCAAGTAGCATACGGAAGACCCCTAATATGAAGGTTTTGCTGCCTGCACCTATTCTTGTAATCATCAAGTTGATCTAACAAAGAGTTCAGGGTGTCCTCATGGCATTTAGTAGACTCTTGTAAAGCTGTAAGCTGTGATAGTGTGCAAGAGATTATCCTGGCCAGGTTCTACAGTCTCCCCTCTGTTACCCAGTGCAGTGGTATCAGTTTGGAGTCCCTCTATAGCTGGCTTAAAAGAAAGTTCCACAGTGGTAATCAGCTGTGCAATATCTGCCTTGATAGGGAGAGCTCTAATATGCTTACTGAGATCCCAATCCTTCTTCAAGTCCTCCATGTCAGATGGGGAGGGGGTTCTGCCCACAGAGCAAGAAGAGTGTGCAGGGCTGGCAGATCTATCTACAGACTAAGAGGGATGAACAGGACTGGATCACAGTACGTGTAAGTCCCCATGAGGCAAAGCGTAGTCCCCAGCTGGTCCTGGAGAAGATGGTTGTCCTGTCCCATCTCCAGGCACCATCTTAACTTCGGATCCTGTGCGGTTCACAGGCTGGGGAAAGAATGCTTTCAGAGCCCCCTGCCAGCTGCTGCCAGTGCTGGGAGGCTGAGAGAAGGCTCAGAGCTTTCTGGGCTAAGAGTAGAAGCAGTGGGGCAGATCAGGATCACCATTGAGAGAAGAGAATACCCGCAGTATGCAGTTTATGCAGAAGCTCAGCTCAGATGTGTCTGCGCACTATAACGGTCAGGCCATGCCCCCAAGTGTGAGGAATTTCAATTTAGTACTTGGTAATGTTTTTGGAGTTAGGGGAGACCCACGGTGAGTTCAGAGGTGGCTTGAGGTAATACAAGAAATAAGATGGCTTTTATTGTGGAGTATTTCTAGCAAACATTTTGATGCATGTGGTATGTGAGTGGATGGGTCCAAAGAAATAAGAAGAGAATAATGCCAACTATAGTGGAGAGTTGAAGGGATTGAGGAAGTGGCTCAACAGACCAGGCAAACTTCAACAAGGGAAGCTCAGATTAAATTTCCTGCTGCATCAGAATCATTTAAAGCGTCCATGCTTGCAGTCGAAGTGGTAAAATGCAATTGCATTGGTATGGATGGGCATTGAGAAGAATGGTGAGAGTGCTGGTCTAGCATGCCCCCTTCTAGAACTACTTGATGGTTGAGTTTCACAGTCACTTTTGTCCAGAATGCACAGGGGTCACTAGAGACTCAGGATCCACAGGGGTCACTGGAGACACAGTCTCTGGGGTGTAAGAGAGAGAGAGAGAGAGAGAGAGAGAGACCCTTGACTGCAGAAAATAGCAGGGAATATTGGAATCACTGAGTGTGAAAAGTATGCAGAAAGAAGTTGGAGACACAGGGGGCTCAACAGCTAGCTTTGTAATGTTTCAAAGCTGAGCAACAGGTTGTGTAGCCCTTTAAGCCAGCACCTGAGTTCGGATTGGCTGCAGCATCAGCAGAAAAACAGTGGCCACACACACAGAGAAGATCCATTGCACAGAGCATAGGTGAATGTGAGAGAGAGTGTAATGTGGTTTGCATATAGTATCCTCATGGTAATTTAAAATGCCAAGCAAGAATGATGTTTATAGCATCTACTAATATATAATCCTTGAATAACTTTTAATATCTATGCTACTGTTAATTGTACTAAATTAAACATATTACTTATCCAGGATATATTGCATTTGTATTACTTTGCTACTATTCTCTTTTGTTACCTATATTGTTTCAGCTGTTCTGTGTCTTGTGAAGAATTATAGTTCGACTATGTTTCTGGACACCTTTATGGAGTGCTTGGAAAATCTAAAAATGTAAGTAATACTATTTTTTTTGTAAGTTAACATTAAAATAATTATATTTTTTAAGAGCAATACACTTTGGCAATTTGGAAATAGACCACAGTAACTTTAAAAATGGTCCGTGAAAACCGCAGAATGCCTGCTTCTGCAAATGTACCTAAAAAGAGCAGAACACAGGTTACCCCTTCAGTGAAAATTCTTTATCAAAACAACCAGTAGATCCAGAAATATGGAGTTGGCATGCTGGAGCTAATTTGCAAATTTCCACTTTTCCTAAAAAAGTGTAGCTTTGTTATACTCTTTCTCTCTTAGAACCTTCCTATTGGTCAGTGAAGCTAAAGGGTGGGGACAGGAATAAATTTGACATTCACATGAAAAGGTGAGAATTTCAAAGGTTCCATCTAGCTATATCTCTGTGTCTGCTGTTTGTTTTGTCAGCCCAATTTAAATTGCTCAGGTTAAAACCAACTCTCTCTATGTATACAGTATGTGTGTGTGTGTATATATATATATATATATATACCAGAGTTCCAGAGTTAATATGAGATCCAAAGAGCTGTCACCATCAGTGAAGCAAGCCATCATTAGGCTGAAAAAACAAACAAACCTATCAGAGAGATAGCAAAAACATTAGGTGTGGCCAAATCAACTGTTTGGAACATCCTTAAAAAGAAAGAACGCACCGGTGAGCTCAGCAACACCAAAAGACCCAGAAGACCACGGAAAACAACTGTGGTGGATAACCGAAGAATTCTTTCCCTGGTGAAGAAAACACCCTTGACAACAGTTGGCCAGATCAAGAACACTCTCCAGGAGGTAGGTGTATGTGTGTCAAAGTCAACAATCAAAAGAAGACTTCACCAGAGTGAATACAGAGGGTTCACCACAAGATGTAAACCATTGGTGAGCCTCAAAAACAGGAAGGCCAGATTAGAGTTTGTCAAACAACATCTAAAAAAGCCTTCACAGTTCTAGAACAAAATCCTATGGACAGATGAGACCAAGATCAACTTGAACCAGAGTGATGGGAAGAGAAGAGTATGGAGAAGGAAAGGAATTGCTCATGATCCAAAGCATACCACCTCATCAGTGAAGCATGGTGGTGGTATTGTCATGGCGTGGGCATGTATGACTGCCAATGGAACTGGTTCTCTTGTATTTATTGATGATGTGACTGCTGACAAAAGCAGCAGGATGAATTCTGAAGTGTTTCGGGCAATATTATCTGCTCATATTCAGCAAAATGCTTCAGAACTCATGGACGGCGCTTCACAGTGCAGATGGACAATAACCCGAAGCATACTGCGAAAGCAACCAAAGAGAAAGAAGTGGAATGTTATGCAATGGCCAAGTCAATCACCTGACCTGAATCTGATTGAGCATGCATTTCACTTGCTGAAGACAAAACTGAAGGGAAAATGCCCCAAGAACAATCAGAAACTGAAGACAGTTGCAGTAGAGGCCTGGAAGAGCATCACTGGGGATGAAACCCAACATCTGGTGATGTATATGCGTTCCAGACTTCAGGCTGTAATTGACTGCAAAGGATTTGCAACCAAGTATTAAAAAGTGAAAGTTTGATGGATGATTGTTAATCTGTCCCATTACTTTTGGTCTCTTAAAAAGTGTGAGGCACATATACAAACTGTTGTAATTCCTACACCGTTCACCTGATTTGGATGTAAATACCCTCAAATTAAAGCTGAAAGTCTGCAGTTAAAGCACATCTTGTTTGTTTCATTTCAAATCCATTGTGGTGGTGTTTAGAGCCAAAAAGATTAGAATTGTGTAGATGTCCCAATATTTATGGACCTGACTGTATATATACAGTGTCTCACAAAAGTGAGTACACCCCTCACATTTTTGTAAATATTTATTTAAATATTTATTTATTTTTTTTTTTTTAATTTTTTTTTCTTTCAATAAATTTTTATTGATGGCAAAAATTTTTTACAGAACTGTTGTATAAGGCATTACATGGTAGGAGGTTATGAAAATACATAAGGAGCAAATTAATTCGAGGGGAAGCCTCTCAATGCGGGATGTAAAAGAAAAGGTCCTACCAGCAAAAAGCTGTGTTACAGTGTAAAGTATATCAAAATTATAAAATAAAATTATACAAAAACGATAGATATGTCTCTGGGGCTAGGACAGTAACAAATGAGTAATCTGTCAGACCAGAAACCAACAGGGGTCATGTAAAACTCAATTACCGGGTTAAGTTAAAGAGTAAGGTAGACTGAAATCCAATGTCTGCAAGGGATCAGGGATCAGGAGAGACGCCCGCCACCCGCCCCATATGGGAACTTACTGCGGGTTTGAGGCCACTCCCCCCCCGGATCCCCCACCTACTGGCGATTCCTACCCATAGAGGATAGCCCAGTCTCAAAGGCTAAATGTAGTAAAAAGTAATGTCCTGTCCCATTAGTGATTATATACGGGTGGTAAAACCAACATAGGACCAAAGAATTCCTCTTAGCGGGAGTAATATGAACAGACGTGCAGCCCCTAGGGCCATGGACCCTGGGGTATTTAGGGCATTAACTTGTCCAACCAAAGATGGGTAAAAGGGAGGTGCCCAAATAATTTAACAAAATGCCAGGGGATAGCATTTTACAAAGGAGAACAATCAGAGGGTCAAAACTAAAGGGAGAAAGTAGGAGGGAAGAAAGATGGGGTGAGAAGTAAGGGGGAGTGAGTACTATCGCACTTGATGAGGAATGGCAACGGGGTCACTCAGAGAGCCTGTTGCCCTGGATGGGTAATGCCAGGGCGTAATGAAATATGACAGAAATTGGCCCAAGGTTCCCAGGTTAGCTCAAATTTATTAACTTTGTCTTGGATAATACTAACTATCTTTTCTTGTGCCATAATCCAGGAAATTTTATGCTTCACCGCTGTGAATGGGACTCTGTGTTTTTTCCAGCAAGAGGCTATCGTTATTTTGGTGCCCAGTAGAATGTAGAAAATCAGTTGTTGGGTATATTTATCAACCTTATCTACTTTCAGGTTCAGTAGGGCTATTTCTGGAATTGGAAGAATCTGAGCGGATGATATTTTGCGGATGACTGAAAATACTTTGTTCCATAATCCCCTTATCCGTGGACACGTCCACCAAACGTGGAGCAGAGTCCCTGTGTGATTGCAGCCCCGGAAGCACAGCGGGGAAGCATCAGGATATATCTTAGCCAGAAGATAGGGTACCCTGTACCAACTCATGAGCACCTTAATGCTGCCCTCCATGAGGGAAACATTAAGGATACCCTTGAATGAGCGAAGAAAGCAGTAGAACCATTGGTCACTATCCCAGGAGAAATCAAGGTCTTTTTCCCAGGATAAGGCATATGGAGGCTTGGACACTGCAGAGGCAAGTGATGCATAAATGGTGGAGATCCCCCCTCTCTGATCCACTACACCCGCACACCATGATTCATAGTTAGTTATTGAGGGGGGTTCTGGTTTATTTGGCCAAATGGAGTGAAGGAAATTGTGGATCTGCATAAAGCGAAAACGTTCGGCCGAGGGCATTTCAAGCTTACTTGTGCAGAACGCCAAAGAGAGTGGGCCTGAGGAGGAGAAATAGTTCCCTATCCTGAGTAAGCCTTTATTCAACCACCAACTGAACGCTAAAATGTTCATTCCAGGTGGGAAGTCCGGGTTATGAAAGATATGTGTCAGGGGTTTAAGGGGGGAAATCAGGGAGGGATTTTTATAAAGTCGGTCACACAGTGCAAGAGAGTGTGATAGTGTGGGGGCTAGAATGGGTGGTCTCAATTTAGAGGGGGACCAGTGTAAAAAGTCAATCGTGTGACGAGGGACTGCAAGTCGTTCCATTGATACCCAATCAGGTTTCTGGCCCTTTGAGTATACAATGGAGATCTGGGCCAATTGGGCTGCCTGATAATACCACCAAATGTTGGGTAGAGCTAGACCCCCTTGTGATTTGGGGCGGAATAGAACGTGTTGTGCGCAGCGACTTCCCCTCGTTCCCCAGATGAATTTTATGATTTTGGATTGGAGTAGGTGAACTTGCGATTTATGGATAGGAATGGGCAGAGATCTGAATAAGTAAAGGAAACGGGGCAGGAGGGTCATTTTGACTGCGTTAATACGGCCTAGCCAAGATAAGTTATGATTGTCTCAAGTGGATAGGTCCGAAATCAATTTACGAAAGGTGGCAGGGTAGTTGGCAGAATAGAGAGAGGCTACATTTGCTGTAAGATTGACCCCTAGGTATGGAAGAGAGACCTCGTTCCAGGAAAACGGAAAGTGGTCTTGAAGGCTACTTAGAACATTAGGAGGGACCGAAATGTTCAGGGCAAAAGATTTGGCTACATTGACTCGCAGTCCCGATATCTCTCCAAACTTATCTAGTAAAGCGAAGATATTAGGAGTAGAGATTAGGGGGGAGGTCACGAAAAGCAACAAATCGTCGGCAAAAAGGGCGCATTTGTGCTCGCTTTTACCACATACCACCCCTTTGATGTCAGGGTGAGTTCTAATTGCGATAGCCAAGGATTCCATGGCTATGGCAAACAGAAGGGGGGAGAGCGGGCACCCCTGTCTAGTACCCCTTTCTATGGTAATAGGCTCAGAGTAGTAGCCCTGTAGTCTGACCTGTGCAGTGGGGCTGGAGTACAGGGCTCTAAGGATGTTCATGAAACATTGACCAAATCCCCAACGTTCTAGTACATGGAATAAGTAGGGCCAGGTGACCGTGTCAAAAGCCTTTTGCAAATCTATGGATAACAAATAGCCGTGTTGCGGGGGGCCTCCATCCCATTGAGATTTGAGGAGAGAGATAATGTTAATTGCTCTCCTGATCTGATCAGGTCCCTGTCTCCCCGGGATAAAGCCCACTTGGTCCTTGTTGATATAGGCGGCTATGCAGGAAGCTAACCGATTGGAAAGAACTTTAGTTAATATTTTTAGATCATTGTTGATTAAGGAGATAGGACGGTAATTGGAGACCATAGTCGTATCTTTGCCAGATTTTGGAATGACCGAAATGAAGGCAAGATTGAGGGCTTTATCCAGGGGAGAGCCGGACCTGAGGGAGTTAAAAAATTTGGTCAAGTACGGTGTTAAGATAGGTCCGAATTTTTTGTAATAACCCGCGGAAAAGCCGTCCGGTCCCGGGGCTGAGTTTTGTTTCAGGTGTTTAATCACCCCGAGTACCTCTGCTTCTGAAATAGGATCTTCCAGAAGGTCTGAATGTTCCGACGCTAATTTGGGGAGTGATAAGCTATTTAGGAAGTCCGATATAGAATGGTCAGGTGTTGATCGTTCTTGTTTGTATAGTGAAGTGTAAAAATTATGGAATGTTTCCATTATACTTTTAGGGTTTTGAGAGAGTACGCCGGATAGAGTGCGGATTTTGGGGAAGGCAGCTGAACGAGGTCTTGGGGATAATTTGGTGGCTAGTTTAGTACCTATTTTGTCAGTCTGGTGGTAAAAGCGTGCACCTGACCACCGGAGCTGTTTCTCAGCTTCGGAGGTGAGGGCCAGGTTCAAAGAAGTCCGGGCATTTTCGAGCGCCTCAAGCGAATCCCTAGTGGGGTTCTTCTTATGTGCTCTAGACAAGGAATGAAACCTTAAATGAAGATTATCAGTGTCAGCCTTGCGTTCCTTTTTAAGGTTGGAAGAGATTTGAATAATCTTCCCTCTGAGAACCGCCTTATGGGCCGCCCACAGCGTTTCCGGAGAAACTTCTCCTGTGTCATTTAAGCTAAAATATTCCTGAATCTCTTTAGCTATAACCAAGCATTGTATTGGGTCACTAAGGAGCCCTTCATTGAGGCGCCAAATGAATTTGCTTCCCTGGTTAGGAGATTGCTGTAGGTATAGAAGAACCAAAGAGTGGTCAGAAATGGGGGAGTCTCTAATAACTGCTCTTTTAGCACTGGGGATATTTTGTGATTGTATAAATATATGGTCGATTCTGGTGTAGAGGTGATGGGGGGCGTAATAATGGGTAAAGTCTTTGGACCTATGGTTCATTTCTCTCCATATGTCCACCAGGCCCAGAGAGTACAGAGCGGAAGCTATTTTAGTACTTTGCTTTGGGGGTTTTTTGGAGCGAGAGGGTCCCGACCCTGATTTGTCTAGGGAAATGTCAAAGGGGAGGTTCGTGTCTCCTCCCATTATTATTTTCCCCTCGAGTTTTGGGCCTAAAGTGGACATCATAGTGGAAAAAAAGGAAGCCTGGCCTTTGTTTGGGGCATAGTAAGAGATAAAGGAATATAATAAACCCTCAATCATCCCTTTTACCAGTAGAAACCTGCCCGCTTGATCTTTAATTACTTCGGAGGGGGAAAATTTAAGGTGTTTTGCAAAACAGATGGCTACCCCCTTAGACTTATTTTCAGCATTGGAAAGAAAAAACTGCGTGTAGTTACCGTGCAAAAAGGAGGGGTTATATGAGGCTGGGAAGTGAGTTTCTTGCAATAGGAGAACTGAAATTTTTTGTGATTTATAATGATTAAATAATTTGCGTCGTTTGACAGGGGAGTTCATGCCCTGTACATTATGCGTGGCTATATAGATTTGGGAAGGAGGAACATGTGTGTCAGGGTGCATGGATCAGAGGGGGGGATGTGCGCTTCACAAAGAAGGAGCCTACCTGAGACCTCCAGATTCGTGCTCGTATCCAAGCCTCCGCTGCCTGAAGGTTTTGGTAACCGGGAAATAGCAAGAAAGTTAGGCCTCTGAGTGACACCGGGAGTAGGTGAGATGGGGAGGGTAGAAAGTTGGGGGGGATCGACCCTGAGAAAGAGAGACAAGACATATTAATAACAATGTAAAACAGATGGTGTAAGCGATCAGACATTCTTAGTGTAATTAGATAACAATCCAAGAACCCTAACAGGGGGGTTGGCAGATTGCCACCCCCTAGAGAAAAAAAATTTACAAAAAAAAGGTTTTCCCAAAAACGGGAACCCCGTAAGGGGGTTATGAAGGTGTTTCTGAGTGGGGGAAAATGCCACTCAGAAACTCGTGGAGGCGAAGTGCAGCCACTCCGGCCAAACCGCCTTAGAGAAAAGCAAAAAATAGAACCACAAAAAAAAGCAAACTTGTAGGAGTCCTGAGAGAACCGGAGCAACAGAAAACAAAAAGCAAACGTCTCAGCATCAAGACAAGATCTGGCTAAAAGCCAGCCAAAGGAGAAAGGGGGCTTGGGAGGTCAGCGTCCCATTGCCAGAAGGTTGACCAGGGAATCCTGGGGAGGAGAAGGCACTGTTGATAGCAGACATTCCGTTAAGGAGGGCGTCCATCTTTGGATCTCTTGGCATGTAGTTTGTGCCACAAGGGTTGGATAGGGCTCGAGGGTGGGGGTCTCTTCGCGGACTGAGGTGTTCTGGAGTCCATAGCAGAAGAAGATGTTGGCGAGTGAGATATAAGGCCCAGTTGCAGCAGCAAACGTTCCCCCTCTCCGAAATTTGTGAAGCTGTAGGACTTGTTTAGGTGGGCAAAGTTAAGGCGAAAGGGGAACGACCATCTGTAGGCGATCGATTTTTGCGATAGGATATTCAAAAGAGGCTTTAATGATCTCCGTCTCTGAATCGTGAAGGGGGAAAGGTCCGCAAAAATTTGAATCGAATGTCCCTGGAAGGAGAGATTTTCAGATTCTCTAGCTCTGTGCATGACTTCTTCTCTGACTCTGAATAAATGGGGTTTAACCACAATGTCTCTGGGTAGGCCGTCTTGGCGTGGAGGTTGCAAAGCCCTATGTGCCCGGTCTAGTTCCAGCCTGTAGTCTGGTATGTCCGGAATTAAATGTTTGATAAAAGAGCGAACGATTTTGTCTGTGTCCTTAAACGATTCTGGAAGGCCTCTTAGCCTAAAATTGTATCTGCGAGACCTGTTCTCGAGGTCATCGATTTTTGAGTATTCCATGTCCAGTTGGTCGTGTAATTCTTGGATCCTTTCAGTGTTCTGGTTGGCAACTGCAGCAATTTGATCAGTCTTTGATTCGATTGCTTCAATGCGTGCACCCAGCTGCTGCAGGTCGGCCTGTATGGTAGTGGTGATTTGTGAGGCATTGTGTGCCAAACCTCTTGTAAGCATGTTAGAGAAAGTGTTCATCAGGGCTGCAAAGTCAGCAGGGATGGGAGCCGAGGGATCATTCTGAGGGCTGGGTGTGGATATGGGGCCGCTCTCCTCCATCTGGGATAGGGAGGGTACTTCCATGGGGCTACAGCCTAATGAGTCCGTGGGGGATCCTGATAATAACCCATCCTGGGAGTTACTCACAGTTTGTTGTTTCAGCGTGGCACTGGGGGAGGGCAGGGGTGGAAAGTCTTCCAGGGATGCCTCCGGTGCCTCGTGTGGCGCCGGCCGCCGCCATGTTTGTGAATGCCGCGGTCCGCGGGCCGGAGTAAAGAAACCGGGAAAGGTCCCGTCTTGCAGAGCCCCCGGTCATGCGAGGGGGTCCCTCAGGACTCCTGACGGTACGGAGAAGGAGCGTTAGTCCGGTTCCGCCGCTGTTTATAGCTGTGGCGGGGATCGTAGGCCGGAGTGGAGCGGAGCTCTCAGAACGCGCGACCGTTCATGAGGCTGCCGCGCATGCGCCCTTTTTGTAAATATTTTATTATATTTTTTCATGTGACAACACTGAAGAAATGACACTTTGCTACAATGTAAAGTAGTGAGTGTACAGCTTGTATAACAGTGTAAATTTGCTGTCCCCTTAAAATAACTCAGCATACAGCCATTAATGTCTAAAACACTGGCAACAAAAGTGAGTACAAATTGGGCCCAAAGTGTCAATATTGGGCCAAAGTGTCAATATTGGGCCCAAAGTGTCAATATTTAGTGTGGCCACCATTATTTTCCAGCACTGCCTTAACAACATCACGGAGCTGGTGGATGTTAGAGACCTTCCATTTGAGGTTGCCCCACAGATGCTCAATAGGGTTTGGATCTGGTGACATGCTTGGCCAGTCCATCACCTTTACCCTCAGGGAGGGGATCATGCTCTGCTCCAGTATGTCACAGTACATGTTGGCATTCATGGTTCCCTCGATGAAATGTAGCTCCCCATTGCCTGCAGCACTCATGCAGCCTCAAATCGTAACACTCACACCACCATGCTTGACTGTAGGCAGGACACACTTGTCTTTGTACTCCTCACCTGGTTGCCACCGCACATGCTTGACACCATCTGAACCAAATAAGTTAATCTTGGTTTCATCAGACCACAGGACATGGTTCCAGTAATCCATAACCTTAGTCTACTTGCCTTCAGCAAACTGTTTGCGGGCTTTCTTGTACATCATCTTTAGAAGAGGCTTTCTTCTGGGACGACAGCCATGCAGACCTGGGACGAGAGCCATGCAGTGTGCGGCCTATGGTCTGAGCACTGACAAGCTGACCCCCCATCCTTTCAACCTCTGCAGAAATGCTGGCAGCACTCATACGTCTATTTCCCAAAGACAACCTCTGGATATGACTCTGAGCATGTGCACTCAACTTCTGTGGTCGACCATGGCGAGGCCTGTCCTGAATGAACCTGTCTTGTTAAACCACTGTATGGTCTTGGCCACCATGCTGCAGCAAAGTTTCAGGGTCTTGGCAATCTTCTTATAGCCTAGGCCAGTGATGGCGAACCTTGGCAATCCAGATGTTTTGGAACTACATTTCCCATGATGCTCATGCACTCTGCAGTGTAGTTGAGCATCATGGAAAATGTAGTTCCAAAACACCTGGGGTGCCAAGGTTCGCCATCACTGGCCTAGGCCATCTTCATGAAGAGCAACAATTCTTTTTTTCAGATCCTCAGAGCGTTCTTTGCCATGGAGTGCCATGTTGAACTTCCAGTGACCAGTATGAGAGAGTGAGGACGATAACACCAAATTGAACACACCTGCTCCCCATTAACACCTGAGACCTGGCAACACTAACCAGTTACATGACACCGGAAAGGGAAAATGGATAATTGCGTCCAATGTGGACATTTTCACTTAGGGGTGTACTCACTTTTGTTGCCAGTGGTTTAGACATTAATGGCTGTGTGTTGAGTTATTTTGAGGGGACAGCAAATATACACTGTTATACAAGCTGTACGCTCACTACTTTAAATTGTGGCAAAGTGTCATTTCTTCAGTGTTGTCACATGAAAAGATATAATAAAATATTTACAAAAATGTGAGGGGTTTACTCACTTTTGTGAGATACTGTGTGTATATATATATATATATATATATATATATATATATATATATATATATATAAAAGAAACTTTGCTTCAAAGTAGTGAGTGTACAGCTTGTATAACAGTGTAAATTTGCTGCCCCCTCAAAATAACTCAACACTCAGCCTTTAATGTCTAAACCACTGGCAACAAAAGTGAGTACACCCCTAAGTGAAATTGTCCAAATTGGGCCCAAAGTGTCAATATTTTGTGTGGACACTATAATTTTCCATCACTGCCTTAACTCTCTTGGACCAGTTCACCAGAGCTTCACAGGTTGCCACTGGAGTCCTTTTCCACTCCTCCATGGCAAAATCACGGAGCTGGTGTATGTTAGAGACCTTGCACTCCTCCACCTACCATTTGAGGAAGCTCCACAGATGCTCAGTAGGGTTTAGGTCTGGAGAACTGCTTGGCCAGTCCATGACCTTTGCCCTCAGCTTCTTTAGCAAGGCAGTGGTCATCTTGGAGGTTTGTTTGGGGTCGTTATCATGTTGGAATACTGCCCTGTGGCCCAGTCTCCAAAGGGAGGGGATCATGCTCTGTTTCAGTATGTCACAGTACATGCTGGCATTCATGGTTCCCTCAATGAACTGTAGCTCCCCAGTGCCAGCAGCACTCATGCAGCCCTAGACCATAACACTCCCACCACCATGCTTGACTATAGGCAAGACACACTTGTCTTTGTACTCCTCACCTGGTTGCCGCCACACACGTTTTATACCTTCTGAACCAAATAAGTTTATCTTGGACTCATTAGACCACAGGACATGGTTCCAGTAATCTATTTCCTTAGTCTGTTTGTCTTCAGCAAACTGTTTGCGGGCATTCTTGTGCATCCTCTTTAGAAGAGGCTTCCTTCTAGGACGACAGCCATGCAGACCAATTTGTTGCAGTGTGCGGCGTATGGTCTGAGCACTGACAGGCTGACCCCTATCCCTTGTACCTCTGCAGCAATGCTGGCAGAACTCATACATCTATTTCCCAAAGATAACCTCTGGATGTGATGCTGAGCACGTCCACTCAACTTCTTTGGTCAACCAATGGTGAGGCCTGTTCTGAGTGGAACCTGTCCTGTTAAACCGCTGTATGGTCTTGGCCACCGTGCTGCAGCTCAGTTTCAGGGTCTTGGCAGTTAGCAATCTTCTTATAGGCTAGGCCATCTTTATGTAGAGCAACAAATCTTTTTTTCAGATCCTCAGAGAGTTCTTTGCCATGTTGAACTTCAAGTGACCAGTATGAGAAAGTGAGAGTGATAATTTAACACACCTGCTCCCCATTCACACCTGAGACTTTGTAACATTAATGGGTCACATGACACCGGGGAGAGAAAATGGCTAATTGGGCCCAATTTGGACATTTCACTTGGGGGTGTACTCACTTTTGTTGCCAGCGGTCCAGAAATTAATGGCTGTGTGTTAAGTTATTTTGAGGGAACAGCAAATTTACACTGTTATACAAGCTGTACACTCACTTTTTTACATTATAGCAAAGTGTCATTTCGTCAATTACATGAAAAGATATAATAAAATATTTACATACATGTGAGAAAACTGCCTGCAAAAGAACATTAATACCTACTTCTATGGTGGGTGTTTAAATCTTCATCGTCCACATCTGTCTTTAGCAACTTAAGAATCTTCAGCATCGGACATGCTTCTTGGTGTGCCAAAGACCTAGACCCATGCTGTGTACTGTGGTTCCATGTGGTGCCCCATGTGGTACTCCCTATTTCACCATAGCACACATTAGTGCAATCAGGAGCCAAGCACCTGCAAGTTTATCTGATGACAATTGAGTTCTTGAAGATCCAAGTCACTGCCTGCCAGATCGGTATTACAATATCTTTAAATGCTTTCCAATTTAAAAGGGCCAGCAAACCTAAATTGTCACTTCATTTAAAGTGGTTCTAAAGCCTCATGGCTTTTTATCTCAATGCATTCTATGCATTAAAGAGGAGGTCCAGCCTCCTTCAGAAAAAATTTAAAAGTCAGTCAACTCACAAATACTGTAGCTGCCGACTTTTAATATTAGGACACTTACCTGTCCAGGGATCCCGCGGTGTCTTCACCCCAGCTGATTTTTCCATTGGCTCTCTGGTGCTACCACCACCATTGCTTGTAAGGGAAACTGGCAATTAAGCCTTGTGGCTTCCGAGTTGGTTGCCTACTGTGCATGCACGAAGTGTGCTGCGCTTTGTGAATGGCAGTGGGGGAAGGGGGAAGGGGGCCAAACTTCCAGGTGATGTCGCCCGGTGAGATCACCCAGAAGTGGGAGTGGGTACCTGTAAAAAACAGGTACCCGCTCCCCCCTCCCCCCTGAAAGGTGCCAAATGTGGCCTGGAAGGGGGGGGGAGGCAGATAAGTGGAGCTTCCGCTTTAAGGTAAAAATCCTTCTCTTCTGCAGGATCCCCCCAGCCTCACCTTATTCTTACCTGAGCCTGATCTGATCCAGAGATGTGCATGATAGCAGTGGCTCTCGTTGCTGTCTACCTCTTCTTTGGGCAGATTGATAGCAGCGGGAGCCATTGTCACACAGTATTTGTGCAGCAGTTTTTCAAATGCAATGTTTGGAAAAAAATACACTTTTTTGAATTTCAATGCAAAAAAACACAATACCAACATGCACGTTTGCCTTTGCACACTAGTACAGGAATGGAGACACTTTAAAAAAATGTTTTAATCTATTAATTTATAAAAAAAAATTATTTTTACACTGTTGCTTTAAAAAAACAATTGATCACTTTTATTGCTGTCACAAGAAATGTAAACATCTTTTGTGACAGTAATAGGCACGTGACAGGTAGTCTTTATGGAGGGATCTGGGGTCTATAAGACTCCAAATCCCTTCTTTGCCCTTGAAAGCATTCAAAACACCAAGAGCGATGTTTTTGATTACTTTCGATTTAAAAAATATGGCGCCGTTGACATTGGGGTAAACCAGAAGTGAGTTATTGTCATCTCTTCTGGGTTACCATAGCGGAGACAGGTTACCCGGTGGGACGGGAGAGCCCGAGCAAGCCACAGAAGGCAGCGGGAGGGGGGACATCCCCTCTCGCTGCTTGTAATAACAATGGGCCTGCTAGTTAGACGCTCAGATTGCTATTACAATAGAGCTGACCGCCGGCTCTAAAAAGCAGTATCGGGGGTTCCCTCAATACAACCACACAAAGTAAAATAAAGAATAATGTATAAGTACTATGTGATTTGGCGTCAAGGGGTTAAATTGCTAAACATGTTTTCATTTTCATATAAAATGTAAAAATAATAACTTAGAAAGGATTATCACAATTTTTTTTCTTTTTTTTTTTTTTTTCTTTTGAAAATAGTTTTTGTTCAGAATTTTGTCAGTTTACAAAGATATACATCGCATTTACAAGTTGCAGGAGATATCGTAAACTGGGTTAATAAAAGAGAATAAGAAATAAGAGAAAATAAAACCAAACAATAGAGGTTAACAGATACATATAGTTTTGTTGTTCAGTACTATAATTTAATTATGAGGAATAGATCAAGGCAGGAGAGACCATGTATCTCCGCCAGCCACCCCATTGGGAACTAACTGTGGCACAGCGGAGGCATAGCCCCTACATGTCTACATGTCCACATCAGTATTAATCATTTTATATCTGTCAGTATTTATATAACAAGAGTGTATAGCTCATAACTAGATAAAAAGTAACTCTTATGTAAATTATACAGGATCAATCCAGAAGCCATATGGAAAGGGAAGGCTAAGGTTCTAGGTGAGCAAAAAAGTTTGATGTTATGCACTCTAGTGGTAGTGAGTAGTGTCATATTGGATTGCGATGGGTGTTGTACCAATTAATCCAGTGTTGTCAGCGTGGGAGAAAAATATCGTACTTTCCACTAATTGATGCTAACATCCTCTCATAAGTGTAATGCAAAGATAATGTATTTACCGTTTCTTCTATATCAGGTGGATCTAATGATCTCCATTTTCTTAGAATCACTAATTTAGCAGCTAGGAATAAGTGAGTAGTAAATTGTCTATACAATGGTGGGATATGTTCTATGCCTATATTTAGGATGGCCAATGAAGAGGTGTTAGTTATGTTGAGATTTGTTGTTTGACGTAGGATGTTGAAGACGTGGGACCAATATGAGGTCAGGTGTTTACATTCCCATAGGATGTGGTAGATAGTGCCCGGGTGTCCACAATTCCTCCAACAAGTGGAAGGTGTGGAGCGGTCAAATTTAGCTAATCTATAGGGTGTTAAATACCATCGTTGTGTGATCTTATGTGAGAGTTCCCAGAGGTTGGTGCTCTTGGTGGCTGAATGGATATGTTGTAAAGCCTTGTGCCATTGTTGTGGGGAAAAGGAGTCATTGAGATCTCTTTCCCACGCTAACATGGAGTTTGTTTTGGTAAATATACTTTTATCATGAAGATAAGTATAAAATAATGATATACCTCCCTTGCGAGGTAGCCTGGCATTTAAGTACACATGAATTTGCCAGAATATCTTGTATTGGATGTCATGTGTTTTGAGATAAGAGGCAATTCTGAAATGTTGAAATCTGTCTGAAATAGGTAGGTCATAGGATTTTTGTAGATCATCAAACGATCTAACATTAAGGCCAGAGTGCAGATCTGAAACCCATTGTATTCCTTTCTCTATCCATTTAGCCACGGGTATATCTGGGATCAATAGAGCCAGTGTTGATAGAGGGATTGACAGGGATTTGGTGGGGGATGATCTAGATTTGGTAGTTATCAATGTCTTCCATGAGTTTAGTGTCGCTAGAATCGGGAGAGAGAGGTCAGAAGGTTTGGATTTAAGATGCATAAAAGCTAACAAATAATCATACAGGTTTCCACCTGGTATGGTGGATTGTTCAATAGTGCACCAAAGCGGCGGTTGGTGGTGGGGAAACCACCCTCTTAATTGTGCTAGGATTGCAGCTAAATGGTAGTCAGCAAAAATCGGTAGGCCAACGCCTCCTGCTGTTTTTGTTTTACGGAGATTGGTTAGCGCGCTTCTGGCTTTTTTACCTTCCCATAAGTATCTAGAAAGTGTGGACTGTAAAGTTTTAAAGTGCTGTCGAGGGGCTGGAATAGGAACTGTACGAAATATATAGAGTATTTTTGGCAGGATTTGCATTTTAAAGGCGGCCAACCTACCTGACCAAGACAATGTGTGTTTGCTTATGGATTGTAGGTTCGTATTTAAAGAGCGTATCAAAGGAAGGTAATTAGCATGAAATAGTTGCGTAGGGCGGGACGTTAGTTTAATACCTAAATAAGTTATTTCATGGGAGTCCCAGATATACGGGTATCTGTTTTGCAAAATTAATCTATTGTTTGCCTTTACACCAAGATCCAATATGTAAGATTTGGTTTCGTTCACTTTGTAGTATGATATTAAGCCATATTCGTGTAGTAAATGAGACACGTGTTGCAGAGAAGACACCGGATTTGTTAACATGAGGATTACATCGTCTGCGAAGAGACTTATGACATGTTTGCGATGATTAATAGGAAAGCCTTGTATATTAGGGTTTTGTCTTATGCTAGATGCTAGTGGTTCCATTAAGAGGTTGAAAATGAGTGGGGAGAGGGGACATCCCTGGCGGGTGCCATTTGTGATATTAAAAGGTTTAGATAGCATACCTGAAGTGTATACTCTGGCTGATGGTGTAGAATATAGGGATAGTATGGCAGATAGTATGTGACCCTTAACCACTTGAGCCCCGGACCTTTATGCTGCCTAAGGACCAGAGGTCTTTTTCCAATTTGGCACTGCGTCGCTTTAACTGCTAATTGCGCGGTCATGCAATGCTGTACCCAAACGAAATTTGCGTCCTTTTCTTCCCACAAATAGAGCTTTCTTTTGATGGTATTTGATCACCTCTGCCGTTTTTATTTTTTGCGCTATAAACGGAAAAAGACCGAAAATTTTGAAAAAAAATGATATTTTCTACTTTTTGTTATAAAAAAAATCCAATAAACTCAATTTTAGTCATACATTTAGGCCAAAATGTATTCGGCCACATGTCTTTGGTAAAAAAAAAGTTAATAAGCGTATATTTATTGGTTTGCGCAAAAGTTATAGCGTCTACAAACTAGGGTACATTTTCTGGAATTTACACAGCTTTTAGTTTATGACTGCCTATGTCATTTCATGAGGTGCTAAAATGGCAGGGCAGTACAAAACCCCCCCAAATGACCCCATTTTGGAAAGTAGACACCCCAAGGAAATTGCTGAGAGGCATGTTGAACCCATTGAATATTTATTTTTTTTGTCCCAAGTGATTGAATAATGACAAAAAAAAAAAAAAAAAAAATATTTACAAAAAGTTGTCACTAAATGATATATTGCTCACACAGGCCATGGGCCTATGTGGAATTGCACCCCAAAATACATTCAGCTGCTTCTCCTGAGTATGGGGATACCACATGTGTGGGACTTTTTGGGAGCCTAGCCACGTACGGGGCCCCGAAAACCAATCACCGCCTTCAGGATTTCTAAGGGCATAAATTTTTGATTTCATTCCTCACTACCTATCACAGTTTTGAAGGCCATAAAATGCCCAGATGGCACAAAACCCCCCCAAATGACCCCATTTTGGAAAGTAGACACTCCAAGCTATTTGCTGAGAGGCATGTTGAGTCCATGGAATACTTTCTTTTTTGACACAAGTTGCGGGAAAGTGACAATTTTTTTTTTTTTTGCACAAAGTTGTCACTAAATGATATATTTCTCACACAGGCCATGGGCATATGTGGAATTGCACCCCAAAATACATTTAGCTGCTTCTCCTGAGTATGGGGATACCACATGTGTGGGACTTTTTGGGAGCCTAGCCGCATACGGGGCCCCGAAAACCAAGCACCGCCTTCAGGATTTCTAAGGGCATAATGTTGTGATTTGACTCCTCACTACCTATCACAGTTTTGAAGGCCATAAAATGCCAAGATGGCACAAAACCCCCCCAAATGACCCCATTTTGGAAAGTAGACACCCCAAACTATTTGCTGAGAGGCATGTTGAGTCCATGGAATATTTTATATTTTGACACAAGTTGCGGGAAAGTAACACTTTTTTTTTTTTTTTTTTTTTTTTGCACAAAGTTGTCACTAAATGATATATTGCTCAAACATGCCATGGGCATATGTGGAATTACACCCCAAAATACATTCTGCTGCTTCTCCTGAGTATGGGGATACCACATGTTTAGGACTTTTTGGGAGCCTAGCCGCGTACGGGGCCCCGAAAACCAATCACCGGCTTCAGGATTTCTAAGGGCATAAATTTTTGATTTCATTCCTCACTACCTATCACAGTTTTGAAGGCCATAAAATGCCCAGATGGCACAAAACCCCCCCAAATTACCCCATTTTGGAAAGTAGACACTCCAAGCTATTTGCTGAGAGGCATGTTGAGTCCATGGAATACTTTCTTTTTTGACACAAGTTGCGGGAAAGTGACAATTTTTTTTTTTTTTGCACAAAGTTGTCACTAAATGATATATTTCTCACACAGGCCATGGGCATATGTGGAATTGCACCCCAAAATACATTTAGCTGCTTCTCCTGAGTATGGGGATACCACATGTGTGGGACTTTTTGGGAGCCTAGCCGCATACGGGGCCCCGAAAACCAAGCACCGCCTTCAGGATTTCTAAGGGCATAATGTTGTGATTTGACTCCTCACTACCTATCACAGTTTTGAAGGCCATAAAATGCCAAGATGGCACAAAACCCCCCCAAATGACCCCATTTTGGAAAGTAGACACCCCAAGGTAATTGCTGAGAGGCATGTTGAGTCCATGGAATATTTTATTTTTTGACACAAGTTGCGGGAAAGTGACAATTTTATTTATTTTTTTTTTTTTTTTGCACAAAGTTGTCACTAAATGATATATTGCTCAAACATGCCATGGGCATATGTGGAATTACACCCCAAAATATATTCTGCTGCTTCTCCTGAGTATGGGGATACCACATGTGTGGGACTTTTTGGGAGCCTAGCCTCATACGGGGCCCCGAAAACCAAGCACCGGCTTCAGGATTTCTAAGGGCGTTAAGTTGTGATTCCACTCCTCACTACCTATCACAGTTTTGAAGGCCATAAAATGCCAAGATGGCAAAAACCCCCCCCAAATGACCCCATTTTGGAAAGTAGACACCCCAAGCTATTTGCTGAGAGGCATGGTGAGTATTTTGCAGCTCTCATTTGTTTTTGAAAATGAAGAAAGGCAAGAAAAATGTATTTTTTTTTTCTTTTTTCAATTTTCGAAAGTTTGTGACAAAAAGTGAGGTCTGCAAAATACTCACTATACCTCTCAGCAAATAGCTTGGGGTGTCTATTTTCCAAAATGGGGTCATTTGGGGGGGGGTTGTGCCATCTGGGCATTCCATGGCCTCCGAAACTGTGCTAGGCAGTGAAGAGTGAAATCAAAAATTTACGCCCTTAGAAAGCCTGAAGGCGGGGCTTGGTTTTCGGGGTCCCGTGCGCGGCTAGGCTCCCAAAAAGTCCCACACATGTGGTATCCCCATACTCAGGAGAAGCAACAGAATGTATTTTGGGGTATAATTTCACATATTCCCATGGCATGTTTGAGCAATATATCATTTAGTGACATCTTTGTGCAAAAAAAAAAAAAAAAAAAAAAAGATTTGTCTCTTTCCCGCAACTTGTGTCACAATATAAAATATTCCATGGACTCGACATGCCTCTCAGCAAATAGCTTGGGGTGTCTACTTTCCAAAATGGGGTCATTTGGGGGGGGTTTGAACTGTCCTGGCATTTTATGCACAACATTTAGAAGCTTATGTCACACATCACCCACTCTTCTAACCACTTGAAGACAAAGCCCTTTCTGACACTTTTTGATTACATGAAAAAAATAATTTTTTTTTGCAAGAAAATTACTTTGAACCCCCAAACATTATATATTTTTTTTAAAGCAAATGCCCTACAGATTAAAATGGTGGGTGTTTCATTTTTTTTTTTCACACAGTATTTGCGCAGCGATTTTTCAAACGCATTTTTTGGGGAAAAAACACACTTTTTTAAATTTTAATGCACTAAAACACACTATATTGCCCAAATGTTTGATGAAATAAAAAAGATGATCTTAGGCCGAGTACATGGATACCAAACATGACATGCTTTAAAATTGCGCACAAACGCGCAGCGGCGACAAAATAAATACATTTTTAAAAGCCTTTAAAAGCCTTTACAGGTTACCACTTTAGATTTACAGAGGAGGTCTACTGCTAAAATTACTGCCCTCGTTCTGTCCTTCGCGGTGATACCTCACATGCATGGTGCAATTGCTGTTTACATTTGACGCCAGACCGACGCTTGCGTTCGCCTTTGCGCGAGAGCAGGGGGGGACAGGGGTGCTTTTTTTTTTTTTTTTTTTTTTCTTTATTATTTTTTTGCTTTTTTATCTTATTTTTAAACTGTTCCTTTCATTTTTATTTTTTTTTAATTAATTTTATTGTTATCTCAGGGAATGTAAATATCCCCTATGATAGCAATAGGTAGTGACAGGTACTCTTTTTTTTAAAAATTGGGCTCTATTAGACCCTAGATCTCTCCTCTGCCCTCAAAGCATCTGACCACACCAAGATCGGTGTGATAAAATGCTTTCCCAATTTCCCATTGGCGCTGTTTACATTCGGCGAAATCTAAGTCATGAAATGCTCGTAGCTTCCGGTTTCTTAGGCCATAGAGATGTTTGGAGCCATTCTGGTCTCTGATCAGCTCTATGGTCAGCTGGCTGAATCACCGGCTGCATTTTCAGGTTCCCTGTTGGGACAGGAAAGCCAGAGAAAAACATGGAAAACGGTGGGGGAGGGGGGGCATTCCCTCCCACTGCTTGCAAAAGCAGTCTAGAGGCTAATTAGCCGCTAGGATTGCTTTTACATGAAAGCCGACCGCTGGCTGAAAAGAATGATACCAAGATGATACCTAAACCTGCAGGCATCATTCTGGTATAACCACTCAAAGTCCAGCAACATACCAGTACGTTGCTGGTCCTTGTTAGGCATATATTGTAAACTTTTTTTTCATGCAGCCTGTGGGCTGAACGAAAAAAAGATATTGATCGGTGGGTATGCCCACCATTAGAATACCTCCCTTCATCCACCCACTTCTAATGATGGGCATACATGCACCATTTATATATGCCGAAGCATGGGGGCATCCTCCCGCAAAAGGCAGGAGCAAATTGCTCCTCCACCCACTGCTGCCCCCACGCTTCGGCATATATGCTGAAGTATGTAACTGTGGTGGTGAAATCACCTCCGACAGCGTTGGAGTCACGGCTTTATATATCGTGGGAGCAAACGCTGTTGCTGTCAAGATAAATAAATCCGCGCTGCAACTGAATGGCGTACCTGCTAAGCAAATGATGGTTAACAATAAAACAAAGCAACATTACAGTATAACAGTAAGACTTACCATACCTGCAAAGCAAATACAAAAAAAAAATAGTAAAAAATAAAACATTTAACGCAACCTGTGCCTAAAATATATATATGCCGAAGCATGGGGGCATCCTCCCGCAAAAGGCAGGAGCAAATCGCTCCTCCACCCACTTCTGCCCCCACGCTTCGGCATATATGCTGAAGTATGTAACTGTGGTGGTGAAATCACCTCCGACAGCGTTGGAGTCACGGCTTTATATATCGTGGGAGCAAACGCTGTTGCTGTCAAGATAAATAAATCCGCGCTGCAACTGAATGGCGTACCTGCTAAGCAAATGATGGTTAACAATAAAACAAAGCAACATTACAGTATAACAGTAAGACTTACCATACCTGCAAAGCAAATACAAAAAAAAAATAGTAAAAAATAAAACATTTAACGCAACCTGTGCCTAAAATATATATATGCCGAAGCATGGGGGCATCCTCCCGCAAAAGGCAGGAGCAAATCGCTCCTCCACCCACTTCTGCCCCCATGCTTCGGCATATATGCTGAAGTATGTAACTGTGGTGGTGAAATCACCTCCGACAGCGTTGGAGTCACGGCTTTATATATCGTGGGAGCAAACGCTGTTGCTGTCAAGATAAATAAATCCGCGCTGCAACTGAATGGCGTACCTGAAAACAATAAAATGGTTACCAACAAAACACAGTAAACGGTAAAGTATGCAAAATCTGAAAAGGAAACATGGTAAAACATAATAACAATAAAACATTGCAGAATAGAATAGAGTAAAAAAGAGAAGAACAATAGAGAGAGAATAGAGAGAGAGAGAACAATAAAACAACAACTATTTTTGGTTTTTTTATTTTATATTTTTTTTTGTGTTTTTATTTTTTTTAATTTTTTTTTATTTTATTTTTTTACACTTTTTTTTAGTAACTTTTAACTTTTGTAACTTTTGTTCCAGGTTTGGGTCTCTCAAAATGCAATGGCATCTTGGGAGACCCTGTGTTAGTGTGCCTAGTCTGTGCAGTGCTGAACCCTACGCTAATACTCAACTAATGTATGGTAGCGTTCAAAGCATTCACCCATGCAAAGACCAGGATTGCCAGGACAGAGGGGACAATAAGTCCGGGTGTCACGCCTAAATCCGCGCTTGCTGCAGACACGACATCTTTTTTGGGGGGCTCGTTGGGTAGGGGTACTCGGGATGGCATAAAGAAAATGCCGCTCATGCAGCCGGCTTACTGCATTTGGTTGGGGAAGGTGAGGTAGAGCACCGTCTGGAAACAGAAGGGCTCTGACGATCTCTTCCTGGAATTTAAGGAAGGATCCAGTCTGTCCTGAAGCTCTGTATAGCACATGAGCATTCAGCAAAGCCAATTGAAATAAGTATACAGACACTTTTTTGTACCAGCGTCTGGCCTTACGGGCAACTAAGTACGGCGCCAACAACTGGTCGTTGAGGTCCACCCCTCCCATATTAAGGTTGTATTCGTGGACACAGAGGGGTTTCTCCACAACACCAGTCGCCGTAGAAATTTGGGTCGTCGTGTCTGCATGAAGGGAGGTGAGAACGAAAACATTCTTCTTATCCCTCCACTTCATAGCGAGCAAATTATTATACTTCAAGCAGGCTCTCTCCCCCAGCCTAAGACGGGAATCTACAAGCCGCTGGGGAAAGCCCCGGCGATTAGGTCGCACGGTGCCACATGCTCCAATCTGCTGATCAAACAAGTGACTAAAAAGTGGCACGCTCGTATAATAATTGTCCACGTACAAGTGGTACCCCTTTCCGAATAAGGGTGACACCAAGTCCCACACTATCTTGCCAGCGCTTCCTATGTAGTCAGGGCAGTTTGTCGGCTCTACGTGACTATCTCTTCCCTCGTAAACCATAAATCTACATGTATAGCCTGTGGCCCTGTCACAGAGCTTATACATCTTGACCCCGTATCTGGCACGCTTGCTGGGAAGGTACTGTTTGAATGACAAGCGGCCAGAAAACTTAATAAGGGACTCATCAACGCAGACAACTTGATGGGGGGTAAACAAGTCTGCAAAACGTTGGTTGAAGTGGTTTACGAGGGGCCGAATTTTGTAGAGCCGATCGTATGCAGGGTCTCCACGAGGACGACAGAGTTCATTGTCGTTGAAGTGCATGAACCTCAAAATCTGCTCGTATCGTGCCCTGGCCATGGAAGCAGAGAACAAGGGTGAATGGTAAATTGGGTCAGTGGACCAATATGACCGCAACTTACTCTTTTTATTCAACCCCATGAGGAGGGAAAGGCCCAGAAAGGTCTTAAATTCGGAGACCGTAATTGGTCTCCAATCTCTGGCAAGGGAGGACTGGGGATTAGCGGCGATGTGTTGACCAGCGTACAAATTGCTTTGGTCCACAATAGATCTATAGAGATCTTCGGTGAAAAACAGTGAATAAAAATCCAGTGGCATAAAGTCAACTGTTTCCACCTGAATTCCGGGTTGGCCAGTGAAAGGGGGAAGTACGGGTGCTGCAGAAGTGGAAGGTTCCCAATTCGGATTGGCCAATGCAGCAGGAAGGGCACTATGGGCACGACGGGCCTGTCTTTGTCTTCTTGGTGGCAGCGGGACACTACTACTGCTTGCCACCTCGCCAGCTTGAACTGCACTTATGGGACTCGCCACGTCACCACGTGATACTGCAGTGCTGGATGTACGACCAGGGTGTACTAGGCCGCTGGTGCTTGCCAGTTCACCAGAAGGAATAGCGGCGCTAGTACTGCTCTGCTCCATACGAGAGTCCTGCGGTTCTTGCACTTCAAGGACAGCATAAGTTCGGGGTCTGGTACGCCTGACCCTAGCAGGGACCACAACTCTGTCGTCAGAGCTATCTGTCATGGAGCCGCTGTCCTCTACAGGTTCGTATTCTGAGCCTGAACTTGACAGATGAGTGACTTCCTCTTCACTATCTGTCATACTCAGAATCCTGTAGGCCTCTTCACTAGTGTACCTTCTATTTGCCATTTTGGGCTCTAAATTTAGGGGTACACTAGTGAGACTCACAGGCAAAAAAGCTCCTGACTGTTGGCGACTGTATCAAAACGCTACCAAAAAACTGTTAGCGATCGCAGGGATCAGGCCTGACTCTGCGACCGCTGCAGTTATGTGTGCTTAGTGTTTTGTAAGTGACAGTTATCGATCGATACTGCACTTGGGTGGGCTGGGCAGGGCTGGGCCGAGGAGCAAAACGCAGGTGCTAGCAGGTATCTGGGCTGATCCCGCTAACACTGCGTTTCAGGGAACCCTAAACTGCTGGGGAGTATAGATCTGATCGGATCAGATATCGATCCGCTCAGATACTATAGCACTAAGGGAGGTGTATGCTGCGTGCACGGGTTTTAGCTGTACTGGCGCTAGCCTGACGCTGCCTGGGGCGACGCAGACCTTATCTGATCCTAAAAACTTAACTTCTATCACCGCCGGGCAATTAGGGGGTTAAACCTTTATAGGGTAATAAACGGCGGGTGCCCTAAAACTATAATAAACTGTAATAAACTGTAATAAACTACAAAAAACAAACTAGCTAACCAGCGTCACCCGTAACACTTATACGGTGATCGCTGGTGAAAGGGTTAACTAGGGGGCAATCAGGGGGTTAAAACCTTTAGCAGGTAGTATATGGGGGTCCCTGTCGCTATAAAACACTGACAGCGAACCTATATACTTACCTCCCTAACTAGCGTCACCTGTGTCACTAATACAGCGATCAGAAAAACGATCGCTTAGCGACACTGGTGACGGGGGGTAATCAAGGGGTTAACTTTTATTAGGGGGGGTTAGGGGGGTACCCTGGACCTAAGGGGGGGTACCCTAGACCTAAAGGGGGCTAACCTAACTGCCCTAAAACTTTTAACTGACACAAACTGACACCAATGCAAAAAAAAAAAAAAATGCTATTGGTGTCAGAGTGACAGGGGGTACAGGGGGGTGATCAGGGGGTGATCGGGGGGTGATCGGGGGTGACAAGTGTGCCTGGCGTGTTCTACTGAATGTGTAGTGTTGTGCAGACTTACTTGATGTCTTCTCTCCTCGGCGCGGCGACGAAAAGACCGGCTCGAGGAGAGATGACATCACTTCCTTTCCCTCTGTTTACATTACAGAGGGAAAGGAAGCATTTTCATTCGCCGGGAGCGATCGGGAGGGGGTGGCCAACAATGGATGGCCTCCCCCTGACCTTTCATCGCCCGGGAAGAAATGGCGACCGCCTCGGGCACCGGGGGGGGGACCGATCGGACCCCCCACCCGCGGAAAGCAAATCACGTACACTGTACGTGATTTTGCCTGTCCGTGCCACCTTGCCGACGTACATCGGCGTGAGGCGGTCGTCAAGTGGTTAAAACCAAATTTTTCCAAAGTGCTTGCAAGATATGTCCAATGTACTCTGTCGAACGCCTTCTCTGCATCTAGAGCAAGAAGCAGAGAAGGCGTCCCTGTCTTCCTGGCCATATGAATCACATCTATTAATCTTCTGGTAGCGTCAGATGTTTGTCTGCCTTTGGTGAATCCACATTGGTCAGGGTCAATTATAATGGGGAGAATGTCAATGAGAATTAACGCTATCATTTTAGCATAAAGCTTCAGGTCAGTATTCAGTAATGAAATCGGTCTAAAGTTTTGAGGAACATCCGGTGTCTTCCCTGGTTTAGGCAGCGTAACTATCAAAGCCTCTAACATCTCAGAAGGAAAAGAAGATGAGACAGCAGCGGCCTCAAACACTCTGAGGAGATGAGGACCTAAATATTGTTTAAAATTCCTATAATATTCCCCTGTCAGGCCATCCGGTCCTGGTGATTTATTTGTAGGTAGGGTGTCAATAACTTTCAGTAACTCAGATAGTGAGAAGGGGAAATTCAAGACTTGGATTTGAGAAGAGGATAGACTAGGTAGATTAATATTTTTTAGGAAATCATTTATGGCGTTTTGTGACGGTTGGTGGATAAGATTGTCTTGATTTAAATTGTATAGGGAACCGTAGTATTCACTAAAAGCATTGGCAATGCTTTGAGGGTCAAACACTTTTTGTTTGGAGGAGGGGCTTAGGATGTAAGGTATTTTATTTTTGTAGCGTTGACCTTGTAATTTGCGAGCCAATTCTTTCCCAGCTTTGTTACTGGTCGAATAGTATGACATTTTGAGTCGTCGTTCCTTTTGCTCAAAGGAGTGGAGTAGTTCTAATCTGAGATCATGTCTGAGAATAGTTAGTTGTTTACTAATCTGGCGTGTAGGATTTTTTTTATCTAGGTCCTCTAGGGATTTGATATCTACAAGGATGGTGTCAAGCCGCTGCTGTCTCTGTCTCTTAAGTTTTGAGGCCAATTGAATAAATATTCCTCTAAAGTATGCCTTGTGAGCATTCCATAAAA
Source organism: Lithobates septentrionalis (assembly GCA_037952835.1). Lineage (NCBI taxonomy): Eukaryota > Metazoa > Chordata > Amphibia > Anura > Ranidae > Lithobates > Lithobates septentrionalis. Next base: position 808,379 of record JBBDGP010002148.1, read on the forward strand.
CAAACGGATCATTAGTGGAAGAGGAATTGATCTGGAAGTAATCAGACAAGTGGTTCTCTAATAGTTTTTTAGTGGTTGGTGATTGTATTACTTGAGGATTTGCGCGCCAGAGGAATGCCCCATTAGTAGGGTATTTATCCCCAAGTGTCAGGAGGATAGAGGCGTGGTCCGACCACGTAATGTTATTTATTTGAATTTGAGATACTTTTTGTAGCAACCACTTGTCCATCAAGACCAGATCGATCCTCGAATAAATACAGTGTCTATGAGAATAAAATGTGAAATCTCATTCACTAGCATGCGTGCATCGCCAGCAATCGAATAAGTCATGCGATCGTAGGAAAGCATGTAGAGAAGGAGATTTTTTTGAACAGGTCGAGGTAGAGTCCATGTGTGGGTCAGGAGTAATATTAAAGTCTCCACAAATTATAAGGGAACCTTGTTGAATTTTTTTAAGCTTTTTCATCAAACTATTGAGGAAGTGAATTTGTTTGGTATTAGGAACATACACATTCACCAGAGTATAACGGGTGGAATTGATGTCGCATACAAGTATGAGGTATCGGCCCGCTTCGTCAGATATTTCAGAGTGACGTTGAAACGATATAGAGTCTTTAATAGCCACCATAACTCCTCTCTTTTTCGCTTTCATACTGGAGAAGAAGTAGTGTTGGAAATTTCTGTGAGAGCAGTAAGGTGGGGCTGCTTGATGGAAGTGTGTCTCTTGAGCACATAGAATATCGCATTGGGAAGAGTCAACTTCTTTCCAAAGAGATGCTCTCTTGGCTGGATGGTTTAAACCATGGGAATTGATGAATAATATTTTAACTGGCATGAGGCAGATTGGAGGGTATGCTAAAAGTCAAGGGTTTATAGTACTCACGGCCGATGAATGACTGCGGTGCCAGGCTGGTTTTGCCTCTAGACTATCCCTTGAAGCGGACAGTTGGAGTGCAGATGTTGTAGGTTACTTTCCATAATATCGCAGGTGAGCATGGTTCTGTAGAAGGTTGTTGATCCATAAAAATAGTAAAAAACAAAGAACAAAACAAGTTAGAGGGAAAAAAAGGAGAGGTTACAGGGTGATAGGAGAATGCACAGGGGGATTCTTGATCCATAAGCACTGTTCAATAAGGTTGAGGGGTTTTGGAAAAATTTCCAAGTGTGCCTGCACTGGGGGAGTGTAGACATAAAGATCTAGTAAAATGAGTAGGAACTATCAGACATTTAAGCATGTTTTTTGTCGCTTTTTTTCCTTTTCCCCACCTGCCATTCTGCCTGCATGTATTGAGGAGGGTCAACTTGTATAGGAGATGGGGATGCTTCCATCAAGATTCCCCATTGCCTGAGGATATGCAGACCTTCTTCCATAGTGGAGACCGTGGTGGTCGTGCCGTTATGTGTGATTGAGAGCGTAGCCGGATACTTCAACCTGTGAAGTATGCGATGGTTACGGAGCACCTTAGTAATGGTGGCTAAATTACGGCGTTTCTGGAGGGTATGCCTTGACAAATCAGGGAGTAGCTGAAGAGATGCATATTGAGGCGGGTGCTGATCGGGGTTGCGGAATGAAGCCAAAATGGTTTCTTTCGTTTTATAAAAGTGGAGCCTCAGTAGAACATCTCTGGGTACATCATCGGGTAAAAAGGACGGTTTCGGTATTCTATGTACCCTATCCACCGTGAGCTCCAATGCAGATGTTGAACATATTGCGGTAATTGCAGCGCAGAGATAGATTCAGGAATGCCTCTTATTTTGAGGTTATTTCTTCTGGATCGGTCTTCAAGGTCAGACAATTTATCTTTGATCCAGGAAATGTCATCAGAGTGAATGGTGTGAGCATCCACCATTTTGTTGAAAGAGGATGCATGAGAGACTAGGGTATTCTCAATTTGATCCACCCTCCCTCCTAAAGCCTGTACTTCAGCTTGGCACTTTTGTACTGTCATCAGCATATCTTGGTGTAGGGATGACCTTAGGGACATTAGCATCTCTTTAAGGACAGTGTCTGATATAGGTTGTCCTGTGGTGGGGAATCCCTCTATTGGATCTCAGGTGGCTGAGGCCTGGGAATGTGAGGGGGTATGTGCTCTCACCTCCATAGCTTGCTGCGGTTGATTTCCCTGTGGAGAAGCCGTCCTCTGCCTGGATTTAACAGGGCTTCTTGTAGTGGGGGTGGATGAGGACGATCCACTTTGCTAGGTCTGTGAATCGGCGCTGTTTAGGCCGGGCAGACAGCTCGTGGATGCGGCCTGCTGCTGCTTTCGTTTCGGCTGGGCGCCATTTTGGTTAGGCCGTGCTAAGGCGAAGAAATACTCCGGCAGCTTACTGAGCTGCGGCGGAGGGTCCTTTCGTCTCCGCGGCATCCCTGTGTGTATATGGGACTCTGATGGGTCGGATGATGGCGGATGGCACTTGCGATCGCTCCGATGGAAGTGGATTCCCCCGGTGGTGTGGCGGAGCTCGGGAGCTAAGCTGCCATCTTCGGGCTCGGACGCCACGCCCCTATCTGGATTATCACAATTTATTGAAATTTAATTTTTTCACATTAACCCAATCTGAAATTTTCCAAATCAAAAATGAAACATGAACTTGCTTACAAATGTTAATTTACTGTATGTGTTTTAGAGAGCGCTTACAGTATGTTCATATTACAATGCTAAAGTAATTTATGATTTTCTTTAATAGAAAGAACAAGCAATTCCAATGAGAAATTCTACATTAATGTTAAAATGTATGCATGTATGTATTTGTTTATTTATTTATTTACATTTTATTATGTTTTCAGGATATTTCCAGAGATCTTTTTTAAACTAGATTTGAGCTCTCAAGACAATAACACAGAAGAATATGATTATTTTAAGAACGTGCTGCATCTTTTTCCTGAAAAAAATATCTACAACAGGAGTAAAAAAACAGATGTGTTCAACATACTGTTGCAAAAGATTTTGGAACATTCCTTTAAAAGCTTACTACATTTCGTTAAAAATGACCTGTTTTATATGCAAACCCATTTTAAAAACTTAATTGGTACTGATGATGATATTCTAAAAGAAATAATAAGACGCATTCAGAGTAAAATCCAGTCTAAATGGATTGTTTCTACAATTGATAAATACATGGAGCTTTTTAATATCTCAACATCTATGCTACAGGCCATTGAGCCCTTTCCCGGATCATCACAAAACAAAGATGACTTCCTGTCTGAAGAGCTCTTTTCTTCTGAAGAATTCTCAAATTCCACAAGATGCCAAGCTCTTATACAAAACACAATTTCTACATTTATGCAATCCATTTTATCGAGGAATATATTTAGAACTATTGATGGTACACTTTTATTGTACAGCAACATATCTGTGAAAAAAATCGAGAAGGTCCAAGGTTTTTTAAATAAATGTTTACTAGGGAAAACACTTCAGGAACTCCTATTAGATTTTAAAGCTAACATACTAGACATTGAATACACTTCTAATAAAATGACTTTGGTAGATTATTTGAAACTGCACTGCAATTCTTATCTTTCTGCATTGGATTCCTCTCTACTTTCATTGTTCGATATAAACCAAAACTTTGCAAGTATATCTATTCTTAGAATGATTTTGCAACACTCAATGTATGATTTTTTAGAGAAGTCACTTACAAAAATGTCTTTTTTTGGCAATTTTGATGCTGCCTCTATAAAACCTGTGTGTGATCTCCTAGAGGTTTTTCCAGTGTACCTTAACAAAAATATAACCTTGGAAGATATCAATATTTTGCTCTTAAATTATGCTAATGGTTTGCATGAAAGTTTAGCTGAGGACAATGTCACATCAGGGCATGTAGAAACAGTGCTATTTTTTATAATTAGTAGATTTGCAGCCCAAAACTTAAGTTATGCTGACCATCTCTGCACTCTCCTAAAATATCCTTATCATGATTACCCAAATGCCAACAGCAGTACAAGTGATGATTTTGTTTTAGACACTGATATCATCCATAAGGTAAATTCTATAAATCTTCTATGCCAATTTGTTTATAAATCTGCAAATATAGAGAGTTTGTTAGGAAAATATTTGATTTTCTTAAACAGAATACACAATTTTACAGAAAGGCTGCCTTATTTTGCTGAAGAAACTATATTGAATACATCTGATGAAATTATTATGAAAATTCTCATGATCTTCAACAACTTTAATAATGCCATGGATATTTTAGATGACAAAGAGTTGGAAAAGGTGATTTTTGCAGAAATTAAAAAATTATTAGATATTTTTTCATTTGCAAAAGTTTTCAATATATTTTCAAAGTCAGAACTGGACATTCCACTTAAGGATATTTTTATTGGTCTTCACAAAATACAGCATAAAAAAAGTTTTTCCTTAAGCATATTAAAGCAAATGACCTCATATTATTTGTTGAATAAAAATAAAATACATCTGGAATACTTATTACTGTTTTGGTTAAATAACATCACAAGTTCCACTGATGCAGAAACAAGATATGACATGAGAACGTTTTTAATGTCTGAGAACAGCAGCAATGAAAGTAATGTCAATCTGCTTGAAATGGTAATGGAAACATTCATTAAACTATTGGATGATGTTGGGAAAGGTGAGAATTTCCAATTTTTCTTAAGGCTTATTGATGAACACAGTAAGCTTAATTATATTGAGGATTCTGCTTTTCAGCAAATACTTGGACAAATAAGCTCTCTTTTTATGAATGCTGAAAACATTCTAAAGACTTTACAACCATTTCGTTTTGGCACTTTTATCAGTGGATACCATGGAAAGAATCTTCTAACACAGCTAATAAACAGTTCACTAGCATTGTCAAATACTTTACTGTCTATATCTCGATTGCCTTCAGAATCATCAGACAGCAAAATTATGACCTCTTTCATTGAATACTTACAAGATGGCCTGCTAAACAATAAAAAGTAAGTACTCACTAATGTGAAAGAATGCTTTATCTCATACTATAAATTAATGTATTTCATACATTTAATTGTGTATGTGTTTAAAGATACAAGCCCTGCTTTTCAAAGCTGAAGTTTAGCAAATATTGTTTTGGGTACACAACACAGATGTAATAATGTATATCTCATATTCTACCCTTTTATGGTCAGCATAATAATCCACCTCTTAGTGATGTCGGAGACAACCCACAGCTGTGAACTTGTGAATCCCAAAACGTTTTTTTTACTGAGCTTCATCTTGAAATGTATTTTTTTTGTAGGAAGGAGTTCATATAAAAAAAGTCTTCTCACTTTCTGTTGGAGGCCTTGAAGATTATTAATAGAGTGACACTGCTTCTTTGACATCTGCATTCCTGGTGCTAATGTCTGATTACTCTGTAAACTTGCAGTAGCAGGGCCTGTTGCATGACAAAAATTAGGGATTCAACTGAAAGTGACAGCTCTTAATCCAGCGGGTATTTCCAATTTGTAGTAATCCTCAACACTAGCAAAATATCTGCATAACTTACAATGCCTTGTACCCAAAGTAATGTTATGCTGCAACTTTCTTGGTGCTCAGATTTTTAAAAAGACTGATAATTATGAGTCTTGCACTTTTTACATTTGTGATAAAAAACCCTGAAATAACAAAGTGAGAGTCTGCATTTGCTTCTATTATAATCGGAGAAAAGTAACCACAGTTCACCCACTTGCCATAGCACATATTCTGTCACACTATAAGGGCTTATACACCTTCAGTTCCTTTTTCTGCCCTTTTTTTACTTTTATGATATCAGTTTTTGTGAGTTGATGCCAAAATCTGGACTCCATGTTTAAGATGAGGTAATATCAGTTTGTGTACGTCAAATATCGCTTCTTTTGCTTTTATTAAAGTTTTTCTAGGCAAGTCAAAAGACTTAGTAAACTGAAATGTGCTACATCTACAGTCACAACTCTGTACAAGTTTTGCACCCGGGTGAAGCAATTCAAAGTAAATGTGCACTGTGAAAATGTCCCTGCACTTAATTCAGCAAGACAACACATTAAAAATATAAGCTATTTTGGTCAATTACATTAAAAAAAAAGATTGTTGTTTCTTGTATTGGCAAATATTTATAGGACACACTGCAATATTATTTACTTTTTTTTTTTATTAAGTTATAATACCAGTAATGTTTCCTGCTGCTGACCCTCTTATTGCCTGTAGTAGTAACCCCAGCGATACTGAAAAAAATAACAAAAAATAATATATTTTTTATTTTTAATTATATCTAGCACGTACAGTGCCTTGAAAATGTATTCATACCCTTTGATATTTTCCACATTTTGTCATGTTACAACCAAAAACGTAAATGTATTTTATTGGGATTTATGTGATAGACCAATACAAAGTGGCACATAATTGTGAAGTGGAAGGAAAATGATAAATGGTTTTAAATTTTTTACAAATATGCTAAAAGTGTGGCGTTGTTAGGATTATTCTTCCCCTACGATCAGTCAAACTCCAGGTGTCTCAAAGTAAAGGTAATTTATTCAATTCAGTACATTCTGGGTGATGCTTACAAGCCAAAGGATAAAACAGAATCACACAGAGGGTAAATACGGCCCCCTCCTAAAATTTGCAATAATACAGCTATGATGCTTCTATTGGCTGAGAAAACACTGATAGCTCCTGGTACATCATGGTACATACTTTATTTGCTAATCAGTGTTCCCGTACAGTCTGTTACCAGTTATGGCAAAGCTTAATCACTCTATATTTTACTATGGGGTTAGTTAAAACAAAAGATACAGCAAGTTAATGCAACATGTGCTCAGAAGCCATCTTAAAAATCAGTATCAGGTTTTTTTAATAGTCACACAACAAACATTTAAAACTTTTCTAACATTCCCTCCACTTGTGTGGTTATTTTATCTCAACACATTTTGATGATAGTCCCTGTGTTATGAGGTAGGAAGGGCTTGATACATTGTTCTTGAGACTGTGGTTTCAATCAATTTTTGTGAAAGTCCTTGAATACAGTATATGCAGCAGCATCCGCAAGTCAATAAAATGGTTAAAACCACAGCAATAGAAATCAAACATGATGTGATAAGTCAAGTCCATTTCCCAAATCAACCTTCAAGCCAGTCCGTGAATGGATCATTGATACCTGAAATTTCTGCCAGTTCATTCGATAGAGCTGTTAGTCCTTCCAGAGCTCTGGTTACGGTCCCTCCAGGAACTGTATTGTTAGGAATAAAAGAGCACATACTACCAAACATTTTGCATACCCCTCCTCTTTCAGCTAGGACCATGTCTAAAGCCACTCTATTTTCCATGCCAATAGTTATGTGGGGGCCAATTGTTCACCTATGGCCCTTCACAGCAACCCTAGTATAGTTTACAAATCGCTGTTTATCAAGTCAACGTTTTTATTTATAGTCACCCAGCAGAGAAGAGACTCAAATCCAGCTGTCACCTGATTCCTGGCCCCAAACTCATCTGGCACTGTGCGAGGAACCCCAATCTCATCTATGTAAATCCTGGAGTCGAATGACCCTTTGGTGACTCTTAGTCCATGGGTGTTCTGACAGGATTCTCAGGGGCATGACCTGCTGTACCATTGCTCAATCCCCTCATTGGCCGGTACCCTAGCTCGTAGTTTCTTATCCCCACATATCCACCAGACATCAGCTCTCTGGGTGTCATTCTCAACCCAGTCACCATTGCCCTTGTTAATCCTCTCCTTACAGTAGTCATCAGGTAGTGACCCAAGATCTATCCCGCTACTGTTCCTTGGGAGTGCAAAACAAGTAAAGTCACCAGGATATGCAGTAACCGCTGGAGTTATCTGAGGTCTCTGTACTGGGGGAAACAACAAACTCAACTTATGACAGGCAGAATCTGTTTCAGCAAACCTTCTGGATCTGTATTGTGATCTAGAGGAAAAGGGACTGTTGCTAAATGTGGTCTGGCTCCGGCACAAACTAAGCAGTTTTCCTTTTTTTTTTAAGAGTTTTAGCCGTCTACCTTAACCATTCTAACCACTCATTTTGTCCTGGTATCCTGTCTCCAAAGCTATGGCATCTTCTACTGTTAAGTTAGTAAATCTTATAATTTTACTCAAAACGTCTATTTTAGTATGGCCTTCTTATTTCCCTTCTGTGTCTACTTTCTCCTGTTGCCTGGTTTTATTGGGTGGTAATACCTAGAGGTAAAATTTACCTAAGAGATCTGTTCCCGACACCCATGCTCCCATAGAATATAACCGCTGATCCTTTTTTTTTTTTTTTAAAGGTTCTTTTAGTGTTATCAGCAATTGGTTACAATCTATGCTATGTGTACAGGGGGAATTAGCTGTCTTTGTTATGGTCAGTCTTTCTTTTAGACCATTTATGCCTGCAATGTTGTACCCCCAATATTGGTGTTCTGTGTTCCATAGGGCCTGGTTCCATACTGAACAGACAGTTCCACTTGGAAGATAACAAACATATTTATCTGCCCATAGGAGCCTTTTTGTTTCAGTTATGTCCCCACAGTCCATAATTTGGCAGGAATCAACTAAAATGGTACTAGTTACTCCTTCTATGACGGTTAGGTTCAAAGCCTTCCCTGTCCTTGCCCATTCTAGAGGTGCCTCCTCTCTACAGTTTCTGCCTCCCCATATGGACGTCTCCCCTAGAGTCACCAGTAGACCCAAGATAGTTACTATCTCTTTCATCCTAACTAGCCACAGAGCTCCAGGGGATAGGGTGGGGGATTTCTTTGCCGGTTTGAGACAAGTCCCACCTTGTGCGAGACCTCCCTTTGTAGCCGGACTTACTGGTTCTCTGTAGCCAACTGGCCCTGCTCTGCCTGTAAAACCTTTTTGCAATGGGACTGGTAAATCCAGGTAGACCTCTCTGCAATCCTTATAGCCGTGGGAGTGGTGAGAAGAACTTGGTATGGCCCCTCCCACTTGGATGAGTACTAATGTTTTCTTTTTATTACTTTTACCAGAACCAAATCTCCGATATGGATTTTCTCTTCTCCTTGGATTGAACCTTCTGGAACAGAACAAACTTCATTAATTTGTTTTTGTTTCAACAGATTAGACATATATTCTGCTAGAGTACGTTCAGCTTCTTCAACTGATGTTTCATTTGGTAAAAAAAGTATTCTATACGGCCTTCCTTGCACCATTTCAAATGGGCTTAAACCTTCTTTTGTGGGTGTGATATGCATACCGGTCACAGCTAATGGTAGGCAGTACGTTCAATTTTTACCTGTTTCTTCCATAGCTTTTCTCAGTTTATTTTTTAGGATTCCATTGTGTCTCTCCACTAATCCATTTGGGGTGGTAGGCACAATGGCTTTTTACTTGAATACCCATCACTTCTGTCAAATGTTGTATAGTTTTGTTTACAAAATGGGGTCCGTTATCACTGTAGATCTTTTCAGGGATTCCAAATCTAGGAATTATATCTCTTATGCCGCATACACACGAGCGGACTTTACGGCGGACTTTTCGACGGACTTTATGATGGACTTTCTGAATGAACGGACTTGCCTACACACAATCAACCAAAGTCCGTCGAATTCGTACTTGATGACGTACGACCGCACTAAAATAAGGAAGTTCATAGCCAGTAGCCAATAGCTGCTCTAGCGTGGCTTTTTGTCCGTCGAACTAGCATACAGACGAGCGGACTTTTCGACCGGACTCGAGTCCGTCGGATAGATTTGAAACATGTTTCAAACCTAAGTCCATCCAACTTTTGAGAAAACAAAGTCCGCTGGAGCCCACGCACGATCGAATTGTCCGACGAAATCCCGTCCGCCGGGCAAAGTCTGCCGTAAAGTCCGCTCATGTGAATGCGGCATTAGTAATGCTTTTGCCACTGTCTGTGCATCTGTACTTCCTGTTGGGAACACCTCCACCCATTTGGTCAGGGCATCTATTATTACCAGACAATATTTTTTCCTTTCACATTTGTCTAATTCCATTAAATTCATGCAAATGTGTTGAAATGGATATTGCGGTGTCAGGAACTTCCCTTTTCGTGGCCTTATGCCACCCTGAGCATTGTATTTTGCACATAAAATGCATTGAGAACAAAACATTTTTTTTTAATAGTTTGTGAAGCCATAGGCTGTACATACCTTATTTAACATTTCCGTCATCCCCCTGTTTGACACATGAGTTACTCCATGTGTCAATACTGCTGCATACCTAAATAAGGATTTTGGCAATACCGGTTTTCCTTCAGGTGATGTGTAGATGTTATCTATTATTGTGCAACCTTTTGTTTTCTATAATTTCTTTTCACTAGGTGGTTCTACATGTTTCTTTTTTCTAAGGCCTGTGTAGTCTACATTATTTCATACCTTAATTTAGTTTTCTAAACTCTAAAATACCTTTAAAGGTTCAATTCTGTACTTATTCATGTAATCAGTAGACATGCATCCCATAAAAAGGAACTCGCCTCATTCCTCAGTAGTATAGAATGGGGGGTGTCATATCTGCACATGAATTAGGGCTGGGGAAATGGATACTCTCCATCTAACAAGAACGAGCACAGGATCCAAGACAAACTACCAAAGAAAGCCTCCCTTACCTTGGAGTTGTTAAAAACAATATTCTTTCATTTATTCAAATATAAGTCCATAAGTCCACCAAGTATGCAGACATAAAATGTTTCCTAACAGCAGTTTGATTATTTGACATATAGATTTTATATATATTTTTCTCAGACCCCTATATTGAAGCCGAATTTAAAAAAACATGAACCCTTTTTGTTCCCCTTATTCAAAACAGAACATTTTACCCAAAAACATATTTTCAGCTCTTTACCACCACCCTTTGGTCAACTTCTGTATTGTCTGATATTGTGTCAATCTCGCCGCTTTTATCGGCGAGATTGACACCTTGCGAGCCGGGTTCACACTGGTGCGGGGATCCGACTTGGATCCCCGCCAATGCCTGACACTGTGTTTGGTATGAATCATGACGAGGAACCCCACGCCAAATTTTATATAAAAAACCGGCATGGGTTCCCCTCCAGGGGCATACCAGGCCCTTAGGTCTGGTATGGATTTTAAGGGGAACCCCTACGCCGAAAAAATGGCGTGGGGGTCCCCCCAAAATCTATACCAGACCCTTATCCAAGCATGCAGCCCTTCAAGTAAGGGGGTGGGGACGAGCGAGTGCCCCCCCTCCTGAACCATACCAGGCCGCATGCCCTCAACATGGGGGGTGGGTGCTTTGGGGGAGGGGGGCACCCTGCGGCCTCCCCACCCCAAAGCACCTTGTCCCCATGTTGATGAGGACAAGGGCCTCTTCCCGACAACCCTGGCCGTTGGTTGTCGGGGTCTGCAGGCGGGCGACTTATTGGAATCCGGGAGCCCCCTTTAATAAGGGTGCCCCCAGATCCCAGCCCCCCACCCTATGTGAATGAGTATGGGGTACATCGTACCCCTACCCATTCACCTAGGGAAAAAAGTGTCAATAAAAAAACACACTACACAGGTTTTTAAAGTAATTTATTAGGCAGCTCCGGGGGTCTTCTTCTGACTTCAGGGGTCTCTCCGGCCTCTTCTCCTGGTGTCCAGTTCTTCTCTGCTCTCTCTGGCCTCTTTTCCCGGTGTCCGGTTCTTCTGCCGGGCTCCTCCGCTATCTTCTGCTCTTTTGCCACTCTCTTGCATCCATGCCTATATAAGTCATTGTGAGGCACTCACACAGCATTACAGCGGGAGAGAGCGCCGTGTCAACATTGGAAGAAAAGAAGAGGGAAGAAGACGACGAAGACCGGGAGACCGGGCCACCGCTAGCAAGAGAGCGACAAAAGAGCAGAAGATAGCGGAGGAGCTCAGCATAAGAACCGTACACCGGGAGAAGAACCGGACACCGGGAAAAGAGGCCAGAGAGAGTGGAGAAGAACCGGACACCGGGAGAAGAGGCCGGAGAGACACCTGAAGTTGGAAGAAGACCCCCGGAGCTGCCTAATAAATTACTTTACAAACCTGTGTAGTGTGTTTTTTTATTGACACTTTTTTCCCTAAGTGAATGGGTAGGGGTACGATGTACCCCATACTCATTCACATAGGGTGGGGGGCCGGGATCTGGGGGCCCCCTTATTAAAGGGGGCTCCCGGATTCCGATAAGCCGCCCACCCATAGCCCCCAACAACCAACGGCCAGGGTTGTCGGGAAGAGGCCCTTGTCCTCAACATGGGGACAAGGTGCCTTTGGGGTGCGGAGGCTGCAGGGCACCCCCCTCCCCCAAAGCACCCACCACCCCATGTTGTGGGCATGCGGCCTGGTACGGTTCAGGAGGGGGGGCGCTCACTCGTCCCCACCTGCTTTTTCCTGACCGGCCGGGCTGCGTGCTCGGATAAGGGTCTGGTATGGATTTTGGGGGGACCCCCATGGCGTTTTTTTGGCGTAGGGGGTTCCCCTTAAAATCCATACCAGACCAAAGGGCCTGGTATGCTCCCAGAGGGGAATTCCCTCTCGCGCTCGCAGCAATAGGAAAATGTGTTGCAGTAGAGGCCTGGCAGAGCATCACTGGGGATGAAACCCAGCATCTGGTGATGTCTATGCGTTCCAGACTTCAGGCTGTAATTGACTGCAAAGGATTTGCAACCAAGTATTAAAAAGTGAAAGTTTGATGGATGATTGTTAACCTGTCCCATTACTTTTGGTCACTTAAAAAGTGGGAGGCAACCAAATCTAGATCTTCTCCCACCATATCTCTGTCAATCCCTTTATCAACCTTGGCTTTATTGATCCCAGACATGCCCTTGACTAAGTGGATAGCGAAGGGAATACAATGGGTCTCAGACCTATACTCAGGTACTAAAGTAAGGTCGTTTGACGATTTACAATCGTTATATGAATTACCTATTTCAGAACGATTCCAACATTTCAGAATTGCTTCCTATCTCAAAATACATGACATCAATTACAACTTATATTGGCAGCTTCATGTATACCTTACTGCCAGACTACCTCGTAAAGGAGGTATATCATTATTTTATACTTATTTTCATGATAAAAACATATTCACCAAGACGAACTCCATGCTAGCATGGGAAAGAGACCTTAAAGACTCCTTCTCCCCACAACAATGGCAGAAGGCTTTAGAACACCTACACTCGGCTACCAAAAATGTCAACCTATGGGAGCTCTCACATAAAATCACACAACGCTGGTATTTAACACCATATCGATTAGCTAAATTTGACTGCTCCACACCTTCCACCTGTTGGAGGAATTGTGGGCAACCGGGCACTATCTATCATATCCTTTGGGGATGTGAACACCTGACCTCATATTGGTCCCATTTCTTCAAAATCCTACGCCAAACAACTGATCTAAACATACATAACTCTGCTTCCTTAGCTATTCCTTACAAAGGTATAGAAGATATCCCACCATTATATAGACAATTTACTACTCACTAGGGATGAGCCGAACACCCCCCGGTTCGGTTCGCACCAGAACCTGCGAACGGACCGAAAGTTCGCACGAACGTTAGAACCCCATTGACGTCTATGGGACTCGAACGTTCGAAATCAAAAGTGCTCATTTTAAAGGCTAATTTGCATGGTATTGTCCTAAAAAGGGTTTGGGGACCCGGGTCCTACCCCAGGGGACATGTATCAATGCAAAAAAAGCTTTTAAAAACGTCCGTTTTTTCGGGAGCAGTGATTTTAATGATGCTCAAAGTAAAAAAAAAAAAGTGAAATATTCCTTTAAATATCATACCTGGGGGGTGTCTATAGTATGCCTGTAAAGTGGCGCGTGTTTCCCGTGTTTAGAACAGTCCCTGCACCAAATGTCATTTTTAAAGGAAAAAATCTCATTTAAAACTGCTTGCGGGTTTAATGTAATGTCGGGTCATGGCAATATGGATGAAAATCGGTGAGACAAACGGCATGGGTACCCCCCAGTCTGTTACCAGGCCCTTTGGGTCTTGTATGGATATTAAGGGGAACCCCGCACCCAAATTAAAATAAGGAAAGGTGTGGGGCCACCAGGCCCTATATACTCTGAACAGCAGTATACAGGCGGTGCAAACAAGACAGGGACTGTAGGTTTGTTGTTAAGTAGAATCTCTTTGTAATTTTGAATGGGTACATTTTTAACGTGTTTAGCTCCAGCCAAAAAATCTTTTTTAAGCTTTTTTGAAAACATAGGGAAGGGTTATCACCCCTGTGACATTTGTTTTGCTGTCTTTCCTCCTCTTCAGAAGATTTCACCTCACTTTTTGTCCCAATGAAAAATGTTTTTTGAAAATTTGGGTTTTTTGGTGGAACAAGGATTGGAAAGCATCAGTGGAAAGGAGAAATTTTTTCCCATATTAACTCTTACAGGAGAGAATTTCCCTTCCTAGGGGTAGATTTCATCTCACTTCCTGTTGTCTCCTTCTGTTTGCAAGTAGGAGTCGTTTGTAAGTTAGATGTTTGAAAGTAGGGTCCTGCCCTATATACTCGGCAGAAATTTGGGCCTTAGGTGTTGCTGTGGCCACAACACTGTAAGCCCTCACAGGGCCCTGCTGTGAAATATTAGATCAAGAATTGTAATTACACGCCCCTGTTGAACAGGAGCTGAAAAATTAGGCCTTAGGCACTGGTGCTGGTGCCACAACACTGCAACCCCTCACAGACACTCTAGTTGGAACGCAGGAACGAGCCCTGCTGCAAAGTATTGCATCAAAAATTGTAATTACACGCCCCTGTTAAACAAGGGCTGAAAAATTGGGCCTTAGGCACTGGTGCTGGTGCCACAACACTGCAACCCCTCACAGACACTCTAGTTGGAACGCAGGAACGGGCCCTGCTGCAAAGTATTGCATCAAAAATTGTAATTACACGCCCCTGTTAGACAGGGGCAGAAAAATTGGGCCTTAGGCACTGGTGCTGGTGCCCAGAACCAAAAATGTTCTTACAAGCTATCAGCGTGATGATTGAGGAGGAAGAGGATAATTACTCAGGGATAGTCACTCAGCATCAGCATAGGCAGTCTTTGAAGGGATATGAGATTTCAAAAAAAATTATTCGGTTACATCAGCATCAGGTGCTTGGTAGCTGGTGGTGATCCAAGACTGATTCATTTTTATGAAGGTCAGTCGATCGACCGAGTCGGTGGACAGACGCACTCTGTGATCGGTTACCACGCCTCCAGCAGCACTGAATGTGCGTTCCGAAAGAACGCTGGATGCAGGACAGGCCAGTAGCTCAATTGCATACTGTGCAAGCTCTGGCCAGTGATCCATCCTCAAGACCCAGTAACCCAGAGGATTTTAAATGGGAAAGGTGTCCAAGTCTGATCTTGCCCCTAGGTATTCCTGCACCATGTAAAACAGACGCTGGCGATGGTTGCTGGAACCGATCATACCTTGGGGCTGCGGACCAAAAAATTGTCTGAACGCATCGGTCAGACGGCCACCTTCTCCACCGCTCCTTCTTTGACTGACCGAAGCCTCAGCAACACGTTGTCCAGAAACAGGAGTTTGTAACCTCCCAGTCTCTGGGAACGCGTTGCACAGACCTTTCTGCAAGGCCTCCTGAAGATGTTTCATCCTCTGCTCCCTCTGCGATGGCAAGATAAGGTCCGCAACCTTATCCTTGTAACGTGGATCAAGGAGGGTTGCCAGCCAGTATTGGTCCTTCTCCTTGATACCACGAATACGAGGATCCTTACGCAGGCTTTGCAGGATCAGGGAGGCCATGCAGCGTAGGTTTGCTGAGGCATTCGGTCCGGAGTCCTCTGGGTCACTAAGGACGACAACGTCCGCAGCCACCTCCTCCCAGCCACGTACAAGTCCATGTGTTTCTTGGGACTGATCCCTTAAAGACTGCTGCTGATGCTGAGTGCCAGGCTCCACCTCCATACTGACACAATCTTCCTCCTCCTCCTCCTCCTCCTCGTCCTCTTGCTGTGTGATCGGCGGGCACGCAGGAACACTGTCTGGATAAAGGGGGCCTTGAGAGCTAAGGAAGTCCTCCTCTTCCTGCCTCTGTTCTGCCTCAAGTGCCCTGTCCATTATTCCACGCAGCGTGTGCTCCAACAGGTGGACAAGGGGGACAGTGTCACTGATGCATGCACTGTCACTGCTCACCATCCTCGTGGCCTCCTCGAATGGTGACAGGACAGTGCATGCATCCCTGATCATGGCCCACTGGCGTGGGGAAAAAAAACAAGCTCCCCTGACCCTGTCCTGGTGCCATAGTCGCACAGGTACTCATTGATGGCCCTCTGCTGCATGTGCAGCCGCTGCAGCATGGCCAACGTTGAGTTCCACCTGGTGGGCATGTCACAGATTAGGCGGTTCTTGGGCAGGTTAAACTCCTTTTGGAGGTCCGTCAGCCGAGCACTGGCATTATATGACCGGCGGAAATGCACACAGACTTTCCTGGCCTGCCTCAGGACATCCTGTAAGCCTGGGTACCTGCCCAAGAACCGCTGCACCACCAAGTTAAGGACGTGAGCCAAACAGGGCACATGGGTCATTTGTCCCTGTCGGAGGGCAGAGAGGAGGTTGGTGCCATTGTCGCAAACCACCATTCCTGCCTTAAGTTGGCGTGGCGTCAACCACTTCTGAACCTGCCCCTGCAGAGCTGACAGAAACTCTGCCCCAGTGTGGCTCCTGTCCCCCAAGCACACCAGCTCAAGCACCGCATGGCATCTTTTGGCCTGCCCATTGAACGACTACGGAGCACCGCTGGTTCCGAGGAAGAGGCCATGGAAGAAGAAGAAGAGGAGGGGGTGGAGGAGAGAGGTGTGTCACAATCATTAGCATTTTGGAGGCGTGGTGGCGGAACAACCTCCAACACTACTGCACCTTGTCCTGCATCCTTCCCAGCTGCCAGCAGAGTCACCCAATGCGCCGTGAAACTTAGGTAACGTCCCTGTCCATGCCTGCTGGACCATGAGTCAGCGGTAATATGCACCTTACCGCTGACCGCCCTGTCCAGCGAGGCATGGACATTGCCTTCCACATGCCGGTAGAGAGCCGGAATCGCCTTCCGTGAGAAAAAGTGGTGTTTGGGTACCTGCCACTGAGGAACCGCACATTCCACAAACTCACGGAAGGGGGCAGAGTCTACCAACTGAAAAGGCAGCAGTTGAAGTGCTAGCAATTTTGCCAAGCTAGCATTCAACCGCTGGGCATGTGGATGGCTGGGAGCAAACTTCTTTCGGTGGTGCAGCAGCTGGGGCAGGGAAATTTGCCTGGTACAATCTGACGTCGGTGTACCAAAAGCAGATTGCCCACAAGTACTTGGCTGTGACACACCTAATTCTACACCTTCATTCCTCTCACTGCAGGTCTCAGAGAGGACTGGAGGTCTAGTGGGGTTGGAAATCTCAGCTGATGAGGAGCAAGGAGAGATCCTCTTTGTTCTTTGGTGTGGGTCTTTTAGATACGCTTGCCAACGAATTGCATGGCAGGTCAACATATGTCTGGTCAAGCATGTGGTACCCAAGCGGGAGATGTTTTGGCCACGTGAGATACGCTTGAGACATATGTTGCAAATAGCAGCGGTGCGATCTGATGCACTCGTCTCAAAAAAGGCCCACACCAAAGAACTTTTTGAATAACGCGCAGAGACTGCAGCGCCCTGCACATGTGGAGCTTTGGGGTGTGATGCAGTCAATGTGCTGCCCTTAGGCTGGCCCCTGGAGGGCATCCTGCCTCGTTGGTGATGTGCCGCCTCCTCCTCCTCCTCCTCCTCTCTCCTATCAGGCACCCACGTTGAGTCAGTGACCTCATCATCCCCTCCCTCCTCATCACTGGAGCAAACCTGGCAGTATGCTGCAGCAGGGGGAGCATGACTGCCAGATTGCTGTCCTTCTTGGGCACCCCCTCTGTCCGTGCTCATGTTACTGCCTTCATCGAGCTCAGTATCATCATCAGAGCCTTCCAAACGCTGGGCATCCTCCTGGAGCATGTACCCAACACTGTGGTCAAACAGTTCGAGGGACTCCTCAGGAGGACATGGTGGAGCTAGGGAAGGAGTCACTGATGACATTGAGCCGAGGGAAGAGGCCGCTGCTTTGCCAGACAAAGCACCCTGGGCATGGGTGAGAGAGGATGAGGAGGATGAGGACGGCTTGGTCATCCACTCGACCAAGTCTTCCGCATGTTGCGGCTCAACACGGCCAGCTGCCGAAAAAAAGGCCAAGCGTGTCCCATGGCCACGTGCTGATGAGGATGCACCGTCTCCACGACCAGCACTAGACACAGAGCCTGCTTGCCCTCTCTTATTGGCTTGTGACTGTCTGCCTCTCCTTCTTGGCCTTCCAGACATACTAATGGCCTGTAGCTGCACTAAGCTGGGATATATATATATATATATATATATATGTACTGATACTGCAGCTAGCAAAATCAACTGCTTGCCTGTAGTATGAGAACACCACCAACCTTCTACAGGTAGCTTTAGCTGAACACTGTGAGGCGGACGCACCCCACTAACTTGTAGGTTTAGCTGAACACTGTGAGCAGGACGCACTGCACTAACTGTAAATAGTCTAGCTGCCTGACCGTGGTACTAATAGGATCAAAAGAACACCAGTAATTTTCTTCAGGTAGCTTTATATACTGTAACAAGACAAGCCTGCCTGTCAGTAGGAAGATAACAGGAACGGATCTAGCTGAACACTGTGAGCAGGACGCACTGTACTAAATGTAAATAGTCTAGCTGCCTGACCGTGGTACTAATAGGATCAAAAGAACACCAGTAATTTTCTTTAGGTAGCTGTTAATACTGTAACAAGAAAAGCCTGCCTGTCAGTGGGAAGATAACAGGAACGGATCTAGCTGAACACTGTGAGCAGGATGCACTGTACTAAATGTAAATAGTCTAGCTACCTGACCGTGGTACTAATAGGATCAAAAGAACACCAGTAATTTTCTTTAGGTAGCTGTTAATACTGTAACAAGACAAGCCTGCCTGTCAGTAGGAAGATAACAGGAATGGATCTAGCTGAACACTGTGAGCAGGACACACTGTACTAAATGTAAATAGTCTAGCTGCCTGACCGTGGTACTAATAGGATCAAAAGAACACCAGTAATTTTCTTTAGGTAGCTGTTAATACTGTAACAAGACAAGCCTGCCTGTCAGTAGGAAGATAACAGGAACGGATCTAGCTGAACACTGTGAGCAGGACGCACTGCACTAAATGTAAATAGTCTAGCTGCCTGACCGTGGTACTAATAGGATCAAAAGAACACCAGTAATTTTCTTTAGGTAGCTGTTAATACTGTAACAAGACAAGCCTGCCTGTCAGTAGGAAGATACCAGGAACGGATCTAGCTGAACACTGTGAGCAGGACGCACTGTACTAAATGTAAATAGTCTAGCTGCCTGACCGTGGTACTAATAGGATCAAAAGAACACCAGTAATTTTCTTTAGGTAGCTGTTAATACTGTAACAAGACAAGTCTGCCTGTCAGTAGGAAGATAACAGGAACGGATCTAGCTGAATACTGTGAGCAGGACGCACTGTACTAAATGTAAATAGTCTAGCTGCCTGACCGTGGTACTAATAGGATCAAAAGAACACCAGTAATTTTCTTTAGGTAGCTGTTAATACTGTAACAAGACAAGCCTGCCTGTCAGTAGGAAGATAACAGGAACGGATCTAGCTGAACACTGTGAGCAGGACGCACTGCACTAAATGTAAATAGTCTAGAAGATAACAGGAACGGATCTAGCTAAACTGAATACAGTGTATATATATATATATATGCAACACCTGGGATGCATATATATACACAATACACTGTAAGTGCAGCTAACTGACTGACTGTCCTGCCTAATCTAGCTAACTCAAATAAAATGACACTGTCTCTCTCTCTCTCTAAGCACACCGGAACACACTGCACAGGGCCGCCGTGCAGGCGGCCTTATATAGTGTGGGGCGTGTACTAAATCCCCTGAGCCATAATTGGCCAAAGCCTCCTTGGCTTTGGCCAATTACGGCTCTCTGTTCAGGCGGCGCTGTGATTGGCCAAGCATGTGGGTCATAGTGCATGCTTGGCCAATCATCAGCAAGCAATGCACTGCGATGCCGCAGTGAATTATGGGCCGTGACGCGCCACACGAATTTGGCGCGAACGGCCCATATCGTTCGCAATTCGGCAAACGTCCGAACAGCCGATGTTCGAGTCGAACATGGGTTCGACTCGAACACGAAGCTCATCCCTACTACTCACCTATTCCTGGCAGCCAAATTAGTAATACTAAGAAAATGGAGATCTTAAAACCCTCCAGAGATAGAAGAGACTGTAACTACATTATCTTTGCGCTACACTTATGAGAAGATGCTAGCATCCATTAGTGGAAAGTATGACACATTTCTTTGACGCTGGCAACGTTGGATAAAATGGTACGAAACTCATCGTAAATGATTACAATCTCACTTAATATCACTAGGGTGAATTACCTCATAAATATTTGCTCTTTAAGACCCATACCCTTCCTTTTTCATATGGCCTCTGAATTGATCCTGTTTAATTTACGTTTTAGTTATTTTTTACTAGTTAGGAGCTACAAGCTCTTCTTACATGAACACTAACAGATATATACTGGTTAATATTCCCGTTGACACACAGGCATGTAGGGGCTGTACCTCCACAAGGTCACAGCTAGTTCCCATACGGGGTGACTAGTGGAGGAATATAGTCTCTCCTGCCTTGCTCTACTCCTTTTATTTCAAGGAATTGTATTACAACTGCAAAGTTATATGAATCTGTTAGTCTTTATTGTTTATATTACGGTTTACAATATCTATTGCTATATGTAAACATGATGTATATCTTTGTAAACTGACAAAACTTGAATAAAAATTTATTCAAAAAAAAAAAAAGTGGGAGGCACATATACAAACTTTTGTAATTCCTAAACCGTTCATCTGATTTGGATGTAAATATCCTCAATATTAAAGCTGAATGTCTGCAGTTAAAGCACATCTTGTTCATTTCATTTCAAATCAATTTTAGTGATTAGGGATGAGCTTCGCGTTCGAGTCAAACCCATGTTCGTCTCGAACATCGGCTGTTCGGTCGTTCGCCGAATTTCGAACGTTATGGGCCGTTCGCGCCAAATTCGTGTGGCGCGTCACGGCCCATAAATCACTGCGGCATTGCAGTACATTGCTGACTGATGATTGGCCAAGCATGCACTGTGACCCGCATGCTTGGCCAATCACAGCGCCGTCGGTAGAGAGAGCTGTAATTGGCCAAAGCCAGGGTGGCTTTGGCCAATTATGGCTCAGGGGGTTTAGAACACGCCCCACACTATATAAGGCCGCCTGCACGGCGGCCCTGTGTAGTGTGTTCCAGCGTGCTTATATAGAGAGAGACAGTGTCATTTCATTTGAGTTCAGCTAAAGCTACAAGTTAGTGTAGTGAGACCTCTGCACAGTGTGCAGCTAAAGCTACAAGTTAGTGTAGTGAGACCTCTGCACAGTGTTCAGCTAAAGCTACAAGTTAGTGTAGTGAGACCTCTGCACAGTGTTCAGCTAAAGCTACAAGTTAGTGTAGTGCGTCCTGCTCACAGTGTTCAGCTAAAACTACAAGTTAGTGTAGTGCGACCTCCTCACATTGTTCAGCTAAAGCTACAAGTTAGTTTAGTGTGACCTCTGCACAGTGTTCAGCTGAAGCTACACATTAGGGTTGGTGTGTCCTCCTCACAGTGTTCAGCTAAAACTACAAGTTAGTGTAATGCGACCTCTACACATTGTTCAGCTAAAGCTACAAGTTAGTGTAGTGCGTCCTCCTCACAGTGTTCAGCTAAAACTACAAGTTAGTGTAGTGAGACCTCTGCACAGTGTTCAGCTAAATCTACAAGTTAGTGCAGTGCGTCCTGCTCACAGTGTTCAGCTAAAACTACAAGTTAGTGTAGTGCGACCTCTGCAGAGTGTTCAGCTAAAGCTACAAGTTAGTGTAGTGCGTCCTGCTCACCGTGTTCAGCTAAAACTACAAGTTAGTGTAGTGCGTCCTGCTCACAGTGTTCAGCTAAAACTACAAGTTAGTGTAGTGCGACCTCTGTAAAGTGTTCAGCTAAAGCTACAAGTTAGTGTAGTGAGACCTCTGCACAGTGTTCAGCTAAAGCTACAAGTTAGTGTAGTGAGACCTCTGCACAGTGTTCACCTAAAGCTACAAGTTAGTGTAGTGCGTCCCCCTCACAGTGCTCAGCTAAAACTACAAGTTAGTGTAGTGAGACCTCTGCACAGTGTTCAGCTAATCTACAAGTTAGTGTAGTGCGTTCTGCTCACAGTGTTCAGCTAAAACTACAAGTTAGTGTAGTGCGACCTCTGTACAGTGTTCAGCTAAAGCTAAAAGTTAGTGTAGTGAGACCTCTGCACAGTGTTCAGCTAAAGCTACAAGTTAGTGTAGTGCGTCCTCCTCACATTGTTCAGCTAAAACTACAAGTTAGTGCAGTGAGACCTCTGCACAGTGTTCAGCTAAAGCTACAAGTTAGTGTAGTACGTCCTGCTCCCAGTGTTCAGCTAAAACTACAAGTTAGTGCAGTGCGACCTCTGCACAGTGTTCAGCTAAAGCTACAAGTTAGTGTAGTGAGACCTCTGCACAGTGTTCAGCTAAAGCTACAAGTTAGTGCAGTGAGACCTCTGCACAGTGTTCAGCTAAAGCTACAAGTTAGTGTAGTGCGTCCTGCTCCCAGTGTTCAGCTAAAACTAAAAGTTAGTGCAGTGCGACCTCTGCACAGTGTTCAGCTAAAGCTACAAGTTAGTGTAGTGAGACCTCTGCACAGTGTTCAGCCAAAGCTACAAGTTAGTGTAGTGAGACCTCTGCACAGTGTTCAGCTAAAGGTACAAGTTAGTGTAGTGCGACCTCTGCACAGTGTTCAGCTAAAGCTACAAGTTAGTGTAGTGCGTTGTCCTCACAGTGTTCAGCTAAAACTACAAGTTAGTGTAGTGAGACCTCTGCACAGTGTTCAGCTAAAACTACAAGTTAGTGTAGTGCGTCCTCCTCACAGTGTTCAGCTAAAGCTACAAGTTAGTTTAGTGTGACCTCTGCACAGTGTTCAGCTAAAGCTACAAGTTAGGGTAGTGCATCCTCCTCACAGTGTTCAGCTAAAACTACAAGTTAGTGTAGTGCGACCTCTGCACAGTGTTCAGCGAAAGCTACAAGTTAGTGTAGTGAGACCTCTGCACAGTGTTCAGCTAAAGCTACAAGTTAGTGTAGTGAGACCTCTGCACAGTGTTCAGCTAAAGCTACAAGTTAGTGTAGTGCGTCCTCCTCACAGTGTTCAGCTAAAACTACAAGTTAGTGTAGTGAGACCTCTCCACAGTGTTCAGCTAAATCTACAAGTTAGTGCAGTGCGTCCTGCTCACAGTGTTCAGCTAAAACTACAAGTTAGTGTAGTGCGACCTCTGCACAATGTTCAGCTAAAGCTACAAGTTAGTGTAGTGCGTCCTGCTCACCGTGTTCAGCTAAAACTACAAGTTAGTGTAGTGCGTCCTGCTCACAGTGTTCAGCTAAAACTACAAGTTAGTGTAGTGCGACCTTTGCAAAGTGTTCAGCTAAAGCTACAAGTTAGTGTAGTGAGACCTCTGCACAGTGTTCAGCTAAAGCTACAAGTTAGTGTAGTGAGACCTCTGCACAGTGTTCACCTAAAGCTACAAGTTAGTGTAGTGCGTCCTCCTCACAGTGCTCAGCTAAAACTACAAGTTAGTGTAGTGAGACCTCTGCACAGTGTTCAGCTACTCTACAAGTTAGTGTAGTGCGTTCTGCTCACAGTGTTCAGCTAAAACTACAAGTTAGTGTAGTGCGACCTCTGCACAGTGTTCAGCTAAAGCTAAAAGTTAGTGTAGTGAGACTTCTGCACAGTGTTCAGCTAAAGCTACAAGTTAGTGTAGTGCGTCCTCCTCACATTGTTCAGCTAAAACTACAAGTTAGTGTAGTGCGTCCTGCTCACAGTGTTCAGCTAAAACTACAAGTTAGTGCAGTGAGACCTCTGCACAGTGTTCAGCTAAAGCTACAAGTTAGTGTAGTGCGTCCTGCTCCCAGTGTTCAGCTAAAACTACAAGTTAGTGCAGTGCGACCTCTGCACAGTGTTCAGCTAAAGCTACATGTTAGTGTAGTGAGACCTCTGCACAGTGTTCAGCTAAAGCTACAAGTTAGTGTAGTGAGACCTCTGCACAGTGTTCAGCTAAAGCTACAAGTTAGTGTAGTGCGACCTCTGCACAGTGTTCAGCTAAAGCTACAAGTTAGTGTAGTGCGTCGTCCTCACAGTGTTCAGCTAAAACTACAAGTTAGTGTAGTGAGACCTCTGCACAGTGTTCAGCTAAAACTACAAGTTAGTGTAGTGCGTCCTCCTCACAGTGTTCAGCTAAAGCTACAAGTTAGTTTAGTGTGACCTCTGCACAGTGTTCAGCTAAAGCTACAAGTTAGGGTAGTGCATCCTCCTCACAGTGTTCAGCTAAAACTACAAGTTAGTGTAGTGGGACCTCTGCACAGTGTTCAGCGAAAGCTACAAGTTAGTGTAGTGAGACCTCTGCACAGTGTTCAGCTAAAGCTACAAGTTAGTGTAGTAAGACCTCTGCACAGTGTTCAGCTAAAGCTACAAGTTAGTGTAGTGCGACCTCTGCACAGTGTTCAGCTAAAGCTACAAGTTAGTGTAGTGCGTCGTCCTCACAGTTTTCAGCTAAAACTACAAGTTAGTGTAGTGAGACCTCTGCACAGTGTTCAGCTAAAACTACAAGTTAGTGTAGTGCGTCCTCCTCACAGTGTTCAGCTAAAGCTACAAGTTAGTTTAGTGTGACCTCTGCAGAGTGTTCAGCTAAAGCTACAAGTTAGGGTAGTGCATCCTCCTCACAGTGTGCAGCTAAAACTACAAGTTAGTGTAGTGCGACCTCTGCACAGTGTTCAGCTAAAGCTACAAGTTAGTGTAGTGAGACCTCTGCACAGTGTTCAGCTAAAGCTACAAGTTAGTGTAGTGCGTCCTCCTCACAGTGTTCAGCTAAAACTACAAGTTAGTGTAGTGAGACCTCTCCACAGTGTTCAGCTAAATCTACAAGTTAGTGCAGTGCGTCCTGCTCACAGTGTTCAGCTAAAACTACAAGTTAGTGTAGTGCGACCTCTGCACAATGTTCAGCTAAAGCTACAAGTTAGTGTAGTGCGTCCTGCTCACCGTGTTCAGCTAAAACTACAAGTTAGTGTAGTGCGTCCTGCTCACAGTGTTCAGCTAAAACTACAAGTTAGTGTAGTGCGACCTTTGCAAAGTGTTCAGCTAAAGCTACAAGTTAGTGTAGTGAGACCTCTGCACAGTGTTCAGCTAAAGCTACAAGTTAGTGTAGTGAGACCTCTGCACAGTGTTCACCTAAAGCTACAAGTTAGTGTAGTGCGTCCTCCTCACAGTGTTCAGCTAAAACTACAAGTTAGTGTAGTGAGACCTCTCCACAGTGTTCAGCTAAATCTACAAGTTAGTGCAGTGCGTCCTGCTCACAGTGTTCAGCTAAAACTACAAGTTAGTGTAGTGCGACCTCTGCACAATGTTCAGCTAAAGCTACAAGTTAGTGTAGTGCGTCCTGCTCACCGTGTTCAGCTAAAACTACAAGTTAGTGAAGTGCGTCCTGCTCACAGTGTTCAGCTAAAACTACAAGTTAGTGTAGTGCGACCTTTGCAAAGTGTTCAGCTAAAGCTACAAGTTAGTGTAGTGAGACCTCTGCACAGTGTTCAGCTAAAGCTACAAGTTAGTGTAGTGAGACCTCTGCACAGTGTTCACCTAAAGCTACAAGTTAGTGTAGTGCGTCCTCCTCACAGTGCTCAGCTAAAACTACAAGTTAGTGTAGTGAGACCTCTGCACAGTGTTCAGCTACTCTACAAGTTAGTGTAGTGCGTTCTGCTCACAGTGTTCAGCTAAAACTACAAGTTAGTGTAGTGCGACCTCTGCACAGTGTTCAGCTAAAGCTAAAAGTTAGTGTAGTGAGACTTCTGCACAGTGTTCAGCTAAAGCTACAAGTTAGTGTAGTGCGTCCTCCTCACATTGTTCAGCTAAAACTACAAGTTAGTGTAGTGCGTCCTGCTCACAGTGTTCAGCTAAAACTACAAGTTAGTGCAGTGAGACCTCTGCACAGTGTTCAGCTAAAGCTACAAGTTAGTGTAGTGCGTCCTGCTCCCAGTGTTCAGCTAAAACTACAAGTTAGTGCAGTGCGACCTCTGCACAGTGTTCAGCTAAAGCTACATGTTAGTGTAGTGAGACCTCTGCACAGTGTTCAGCTAAAGCTACAAGTTAGTGTAGTGAGACCTCTGCACAGTGTTCAGCTAAAGCTACAAGTTAGTGTAGTGCGACCTCTGCACAGTGTTCAGCTAAAGCTACAAGTTAGTGTAGTGCGTCGTCCTCACAGTGTTCAGCTAAAACTACAAGTTAGTGTAGTGAGACCTCTGCACAGTGTTCAGCTAAAACTACAAGTTAGTGTAGTGCGTCCTCCTCACAGTGTTCAGCTAAAGCTACAAGTTAGTTTAGTGTGACCTCTGCACAGTGTTCAGCTAAAGCTACAAGTTAGGGTAGTGCATCCTCCTCACAGTGTTCAGCTAAAACTACAAGTTAGTGTAGTGGGACCTCTGCACAGTGTTCAGCGAAAGCTACAAGTTAGTGTAGTGAGACCTCTGCACAGTGTTCAGCTAAAGCTACAAGTTAGTGTAGTAAGACCTCTGCACAGTGTTCAGCTAAAGCTACAAGTTAGTGTAGTGCGACCTCTGCACAGTGTTCAGCTAAAGCTACAAGTTAGTGTAGTGCGTCGTCCTCACAGTGTTCAGCTAAAACTACAAGTTAGTGTAGTGAGACCTCTGCACAGTGTTCAGCTAAAACTACAAGTTAGTGTAGTGCGTCCTCCTCACAGTGTTCAGCTAAAGCTACAAGTTAGTTTAGTGTGACCTCTGCAGAGTGTTCAGCTAAAGCTACAAGTTAGGGTAGTGCATCCTCCTCACAGTGTGCAGCTAAAACTACAAGTTAGTGTAGTGCGACCTCTGCACAGTGTTCAGCGAAAGCTACAAGTTAGTTTAGTGTGACCTCTGCACAGTGTTCAGCTAAATCTACAAGTTAGGGTAGTGCGTCCTCCTCACAGTGTTCAGCTAAAACTACATGTTAGTGTAGTGCGTCCTGCTCACAATGTTCAGCTAAAACTACAAGTTAGTGTAGTGCGACCTCTGCACAGTGTTCAGCTAAAGCTACAAGTTAGTGTAGTGAGACCTCTGCACAGTGTTCAGCTAAAGCTACAAGTTAGTGTAGTGCGTCCTGCTCCCAGTGTTCAGCTAAAACTACAAGTTAGTGTAGTGCGACCTCTGCACAGTGTTCAGCTAAAGCTACAAGTTAGTGTAGTGAGACCTCTGCACAGTGTTCAGCTAAAGCTACAAGTTAGTGTAGTGAGACCTCTGCACAGTGTTCAGCTAAAGCTACAAGTTAGTGTAGTGCGACCTCTGCACAGTGTTCAGCTAAAGCTACAAGTTAGTGTAGTGCGTCGTCCTCACAGTGTTCAGCTAAAATTACAAGTTAGTGTAGTGAGACCTCTGCACAGTGTTCAGCAAAAGCTACAAGTTAGTGTAGTGTGTCCTCCTCACAGTGTTCAGCTAAAGCTACAAGTTAGTTTAATGTGACCTCTGCACAGTGTTCAGCTAAAGCTACAAGTTAGTGTAGTGCGTCCTCCTCACAGTGTTCAGCTAAAAGTACAAGTTAGTGTAGTGCGACCTCTGCACAGTGTTCAGCTAAAGCTACAAGTTAGTGTGGTGAGACCTCTGCACAGTGTTCAGCTAAAGGTACAAGTTAGTGTAGTGAGATCTCTGCACAGTGTTCAGCTAAAGCTATAAGTTAGTGTAGTGAGACCTCTGCACAGTGTTCAGCTAAAGCTACAAGTTAGTGTAGTGTGTCCTGCTCACAGTGTTCAGCTAAAACTACAAGTTAGTGTAGTGCGACCTCTGCACAGTGTTCAGCTAAAGCTACAAGTTAGTGTAGTGAGACCTCTGCACAGTGTTCAGCTAAAGCTACAAGTTAGTGTAGTGAGACCTCTGCACAGTGTTCAGCTAAAGCTACAAGTTAGTGTAGTGTGTCCTGCTCACAGTGTTCAGCTAAAACTACAAGTTAGTGTAGTGCGACCTCTGCACAGTGTTCAGCTAAAGCTACAAGTTAGTGTAGTGCGTCCTCCTCACAGTGTTCAGCTAAAACTACGAGTTAGTGTAGTGAGACCTCTGCACAGTGTTCAGCAAAAGCTACAAGTTAGTGTAGTGCGTCCTCCTCACAGTGTTCAGCTAAAACTACAAGTTAGTGTAGTGGGACCTCTGCACAGTGTTCAGCGAAAGCTACAAGTTAGTGTAGTGAGACCTCTGCACAGTGTTCAGCTAAAGCTACAAGTTAGTGTAGTAAGACCTCTGCACAGTGTTCAGCTAAAGCTACAAGTTAGTGTAGTGCGACCTCTGCACAGTGTTCAGCTAAAGCTACAAGTTAGTGTAGTGCGTCGTCCTCACAGTGTTCAGCTAAAACTACAAGTTAGTGTAGTGAGACCTCTGCACAGTGTTCAGCTAAAACTACAAGTTAGTGTAGTGCGTCCTCCTCACAGTGTTCAGCTAAAGCTACAAGTTAGTTTAGTGTGACCTCTGCAGAGTGTTCAGCTAAAGCTACAAGTTAGGGTAGTGCATCCTCCTCACAGTGTGCAGCTAAAACTACAAGTTAGTGTAGTGCGACCTCTGCACAGTGTTCAGCGAAAGCTACAAGTTAGTTTAGTGTGACCTCTGCACAGTGTTCAGCTAAATCTACAAGTTAGGGTAGTGCGTCCTCCTCACAGTGTTCAGCTAAAACTACATGTTAGTGTAGTGCGTCCTGCTCACAGTGTTCAGCTAAAACTACAAGTTAGTGTAGTGCGACCTCTGCACAGTGTTCAGCTAAAGCTACAAGTTAGTGTAGTGAGACCTCTGCACAGTGTTCAGCTAAAGCTACAAGTTAGTGTAGTGCGTCCTGCTCCCAGTGTTCAGCTAAAACTACAAGTTAGTGTAGTGCGACCTCTGCACAGTGTTCAGCTAAAGCTACAAGTTAGTGTAGTGAGACCTCTGCACAGTGTTCAGCTAAAGCTACAAGTTAGTGTAGTGAGACCTCTGCACAGTGTTCAGCTAAAGCTACAAGTTAGTGTAGTGCGACCTCTGCACAGTGTTCAGCTAAAGCTACAAGTTAGTGTAGTGCGTCGTCCTCACAGTGTTCAGCTAAAATTACAAGTTAGTGTAGTGAGACCTCTGCACAGTGTTCAGCAAAAGCTACAAGTTAGTGTAGTGTGTCCTCCTCACAGTGTTCAGCTAAAGCTACAAGTTAGTTTAATGTGACCTCTGCACAGTGTTCAGCTAAAGCTACAAGTTAGTGTAGTGCGTCCTCCTCACAGTGTTCAGCTAAAAGTACAAGTTAGTGTAGTGCGACCTCTGCACAGTGTTCAGCTAAAGCTACAAGTTAGTGTGGTGAGACCTCTGCACAGTGTTCAGCTAAAGGTACAAGTTAGTGTAGTGAGATCTCTGCACAGTGTTCTGCTAAAGCTATAAGTTAGTGTAGTGAGACCTCTGCACAGTGTTCAGCTAAAGCTACAAGTTAGTGTAGTGTGTCCTGCTCACAGTGTTCAGCTAAAACTACAAGTTAGTGTAGTGCGACCTCTGCACAGTGTTCAGCTAAAGCTACAAGTTAGTGTAGTGAGACCTCTGCACAGTGTTCAGCTAAAGCTACAAGTTAGTGTAGTGAGACCTCTGCACAGTGTTCAGCTAAAGCTACAAGTTAGTGTAGTGTGTCCTGCTCACAGTGTTCAGCTAAAACTACAAGTTAGTGTAGTGCGACCTCTGCACAGTGTTCAGCTAAAGCTACAAGTTAGTGTAGTGCGTCCTCCTCACAGTGTTCAGCTAAAACTACGAGTTAGTGTAGTGAGACCTCTGCACAGTGTTCAGCAAAAGCTACAAGTTAGTGTAGTGCGTCCTCCTCACACTGTTCAGCTAAAGCTACAAGTTAGTTTAGTTTGACCTATGCACAGTGTTCAGCTAAAGCTACAAGTTAGGGTAGTGCGTCCTCCTCACAGTGTTCAGCTAAAACTACAAGTTAGTGTAGTGCGTCCTGCTCACAGTGTTCAGCTAAAACTACAAGTTAGTGTAGTGTGACCTCTGCACAGTGTTCAGCTAAAGCTACAAGTTAGTGTAGTGCGTCCTGCTCACAGAGTTCAGCTAAAACTACAAGTTAGTGTAGTGCGACCTCTGCACAGTGTTCATCTAAAGCTACAAGTTAGTGTAGTGAGACCTCTGCACAGTGTTCAGCTAAAGCTACAAGTTAGTGTAGTGCGACCTCTGCACAGTGTTCAGCTAAAGCTACACGTTAGTGTAGTGCATCCTCCTCACAGTGTTCAGATAAAACTACAAGTTATTTTAGTGTGACCTCTGCACAGTGTTTAGCTAAAGCTACAAGTTAGTGTAGTGCGTCCTCCTCACAGTGTTCAGCTAAAGCTACAAGTTAGTTTAGTGTGACCTCTGCACAGTGTTCAGCTAAAGCTACAAGTTAGGGTAGTGCATCCTCCTCACAGTGTTCAGCTAAAACTACAAGTTAGTGTAGTGGGACCTCTGCACAGTGTTCAGCGAAAGCTACAAGTTAGTGTAGTGAGACCTCTGCACAGTGTTCAGCTAAAGCTACAAGTTAGTGTAGTAAGACCTCTGCACAGTGTTCAGCTAAAGCTACAAGTTAGTGTAGTGCGACCTCTGCACAGTGTTCAGCTAAAGCTACAAGTTAGTGTAGTGCGTCGTCCTCACAGTGTTCAGCTAAAACTACAAGTTAGTGTAGTGAGACCTCTGCACAGTGTTCAGCTAAAACTACAAGTTAGTGTAGTGCGTCCTCCTCACAGTGTTCAGCTAAAGCTACAAGTTAGTTTAGTGTGACCTCTGCAGAGTGTTCAGCTAAAGCTACAAGTTAGGGTAGTGCATCCTCCTCACAGTGTGCAGCTAAAACTACAAGTTAGTGTAGTGCGACCTCTGCACAGTGTTCAGCGAAAGCTACAAGTTAGTTTAGTGTGACCTCTGCACAGTGTTCAGCTAAATCTACAAGTTAGGGTAGTGCGTCCTCCTCACAGTGTTCAGCTAAAACTACATGTTAGTGTAGTGCGTCCTGCTCACAGTGTTCAGCTAAAACTACAAGTTAGTGTAGTGCGACCTCTGCACAGTGTTCAGCTAAAGCTACAAGTTAGTGTAGTGAGACCTCTGCACAGTGTTCAGCTAAAGCTACAAGTTAGTGTAGTGCGTCCTGCTCCCAGTGTTCAGCTAAAACTACAAGTTAGTGTAGTGCGACCTCTGCACAGTGTTCAGCTAAAGCTACAAGTTAGTGTAGTGAGACCTGTGCACAGTGTTCAGCTAAAGCTACAAGTTAGTGTAGTGAGACCTCTGCACAGTGTTCAGCTAAAGCTACAAGTTAGTGTAGTGCGACCTCTGCACAGTGTTCAGCTAAAGCTACAAGTTAGTGTAGTGCGTCATCCTCACAGTGTTCAGCTAAAATTACAAGTTAGTGTAGTGAGAACTCTGCACAGTGTTCAGCAAAAGCTACAAGTTAGTGTAGTGCGTCCTCCTCACAGTGTTCAGCTAAAGCTACAAGTTAGTTTAATGTGACCTATGCACAGTGTTCAGCTAAAGCTACAAGTTAGTGTAGTGCGTCCTCCTCACAGTGTTCAGCTAAAAGTACAAGTTAGTGTAGTGAGACCTCTGCACAGTGTTCAGCTAAAGCTACAAGTTAGTGTGGTGAGACCTCTGCACAGTGTTCAGCTAAAGGTACAAGTTAGTGTAGTGAGATCTCTGCACAGTGTTCAGCTAAAGCTATAAGTTAGTGTAGTGAGACCTCTGCACAGTGTTCAGCTAAAGCTACAAGTTAGTGTAGTGTGTCCTGCTCACAGTGTTCAGCTAAAACTACAAGTTAGTGTAGTGCGACCTCTGCACAGTGTTCAGCTAAAGCTACAAGTTAGTGTAGTGAGACCTCTGCACAGTGTTCAGCTAAAGCTACAAGTTAGTGTAGTGAGACCTCTGCACAGTGTTCAGCTAAAGCTACAAGTTAGTGTAGTGTGTCCTGCTCACAGTGTTCAGCTAAAACTACAAGTTAGTGTAGTGCGACCTCTGCACAGTGTTCAGCTAAAGCTACAAGTTAGTGTAGTGCGTCCTCCTCACAGTGTTCAGCTAAAACTACGAGTTAGTGTAGTGAGACCTCTGCACAGTGTTCAGCAAAAGCTACAAGTTAGTGTAGTGCGTCCTCCTCACACTGTTCAGCTAAAGCTACAAGTTAGTTTAGTTTGACCTATGCACAGTGTTCAGCTAAAGCTACAAGTTAGGGTAGTGCGTCCTCCTCACAGTGTTCAGCTAAAACTACAAGTTAGTGTAGTGCGTCCTGCTCACAGTGTTCAGCTAAAACTACAAGTTAGTGTAGTGTGACCTCTGCACAGTGTTCAGCTAAAGCTACAAGTTAGTGTAGTGTGTCCTGCTCACAGAGTTCAGCTAAAACTACAAGTTAGTGTAGTGCGACCTCTGCACAGTGTTCATCTAAAGCTACAAGTTAGTGTAGTGAGACCTCTGCACAGTGTTCAGCTAAAGCTACAAGTTAGTGTAGTGCGACCTCTGCACAGTGTTCAGCTAAAGCTACACGTTAGTGTAGTGCATCCTCCTCACAGTGTTCAGATAAAACTACAAGTTAGTTTAGTGTGACCTCTGCACAGTGTTTAGCTAAAGCTACAAGTTAGTGTAGTGCGTCCTCCTCACAGTGTTCAGCTAAAGCTACAAGTTAGTTTAGTGTGACCTCTGCACAGTGTTCAGCTAAAGCTACAAGTTAGGGTAGTGCGTCCTCCTTAAAGTGTTCAGCTAAAACTACAAGTTAGTGTACTGCGACCTCTGCACAGTGTTCAGCTAAAGCTACAAGTTAGTGTAGTGCGTTCTGCTCACAGTGTTCAGCTAAAACTTCAAGTTAGTGTGGTGAGACCTCTGCACAGTGTTCAGCTAAAGGTACAAGTTAGTGTAGTGAGACCTCAGCACAGTGTTCAGCTAAAGCTACAAGTTAGTGTTGTGCGTCCTCCTCACAGTGCTCAGCTAAAACTTCAAGTTAGTGTAGTGAGACCTCTGCACAGTGTTCAGCTAAAGCTACAAGTTAGTGTAGTGCGTTCTGCTCACAGTGTTCAGCTAAAACTACAAGTTAGTGTAGTGAGACCTCTGCACAGTGTTCAGCTAAAGCTACAAGTTAGTGTAGTGCGTCCTGCTCCCAGTGTTCAGCTAAAACTACAAGTTAGTGTAGTGCGACCTCTGCACAGTGTTCAGCTAAAGCTACAAGTTAGTGTAGTGAGACCTCTGCACAGTGTTCAGCTAAAGCTACAAGTTAGTGTAGTGAGACCTCTGCACAGTGTTCAGCTAAAGCTACAAGTTAGTGTAGTGCGACCTCTGCACAGTGTTCAGCTAAAGCTACAAGTTAGTGTAGTGCGTCGTCCTCACAGTGTTCAGCTAAAATTACAAGTTAGTTTAATGTGACCTCTGCACAGTGTTCAGCTAAAGCTACAAGTTAGTGTAGTGAGACCTCTGCACAGTGTTCAGCTAAAGCTACAAGTTAGTGTAGTGAGACCTCTGCACAGTGTTCAGCTAAAGCTACAAGTTAGTGTAGTGCGACCTCTGCACAGTGTTCAGCTAAAGCTACAAGTTAGTGTAGTGCGTCGTCCTCACAGTGTTCAGCTAAAATTACAAGTTAGTTTAATGTGACCTCTGCACAGTGTTCAGCTAAAGCTACAAGTTAGTGTAGTGCGTCCTCCTCACAGTGTTCAGCTAAAAGTACAAGTTAGTGTAGTGCGACCTCTGCACAGTGTTCAGCTAAAGCTACAAGTTAGTGTGGTGAGACCTCTGCACAGTGTTCAGCTAAAGGTACAAGTTAGTGTAGTGAGATCTCTGCACAGTGTTCAGCTAAAGCTATAAGTTAGTGTAGTGAGACCTCTGCACAGTGTTCAGCTAAAGCTACAAGTTAGTGTAGTGTGTCCTGCTCACAGTGTTCAGCTAAAACTACAAGTTAGTGTAGTGCGACCTCTGCACAGTGTTCAGCTAAAGCTACAAGTTAGTGTAGTGAGACCTCTGCACAGTGTTCAGCTAAAGCTACAAGTTAGTGTAGTGAGACCTCTGCACAGTGTTCAGCTAAAGCTACAAGTTAGTGTAGTGTGTCCTGCTCACAGTGTTCAGCTAAAACTACAAGTTAGTGTAGTGCGACCTCTGCACAGTGTTCAGCTAAAGCTACAAGTTAGTGTAGTGCGTCCTCCTCACAGTGTTCAGCTAAAACTACGAGTTAGTGTAGTGAGACCTCTGCACAGTGTTCAGCAAAAGCTAGAAGTTAGTGTAGTGCGTCCTCCTCACACTGTTCAGCTAAAGCTACAAGTTAGTTTAGTTTGACCTATGCACAGTGTTCAGCTAAAGCTACAAGTTAGGGTAGTGCGTCCTCCTCACAGTGTTCAGCTAAAACTACAAGTTAGTGTAGTGCGTCCTGCTCACAGTGTTCAGCTAAAACTACAAGTTAGTGTAGTGTGACCTCTGCACAGTGTTCAGCTAAAGCTACAAGTTAGTGTAGTGCGTCCTGCTCACAGAGTTCAGCTAAAACTACAAGTTAGTGTAGTGCGACCTCTGCACAGTGTTCATCTAAAGCTACAAGTTAGTGTAGTGAGACCTCTGCACAGTGTTCAGCTAAAGCTACAAGTTAGTGTAGTGCGACCTCTGCACAGTGTTCAGCTAAAGCTACACGTTAGTGTAGTGCATCCTCCTCACAGTGTTCAGATAAAACTACAAGTTATTTTAGTGTGACCTCTGCACAGTGTTTAGCTAAAGCTACAAGTTAGTGTAGTGCGTCCTCCTCACAGTGTTCAGCTAAAGCTACAAGTTAGTTTAGTGTGACCTCTGCACAGTGTTCAGCTAAAGCTACAAGTTAGGGTAGTGCATCCTCCTCACAGTGTTCAGCTAAAACTACAAGTTAGTGTAGTGGGACCTCTGCACAGTGTTCAGCGAAAGCTACAAGTTAGTGTAGTGAGACCTCTGCACAGTGTTCAGCTAAAGCTACAAGTTAGTGTAGTAAGACCTCTGCACAGTGTTCAGCTAAAGCTACAAGTTAGTGTAGTGCGACCTCTGCACAGTGTTCAGCTAAAGCTACAAGTTAGTGTAGTGCGTCGTCCTCACAGTGTTCAGCTAAAACTACAAGTTAGTGTAGTGAGACCTCTGCACAGTGTTCAGCTAAAACTACAAGTTAGTGTAGTGCGTCCTCCTCACAGTGTTCAGCTAAAGCTACAAGTTAGTTTAGTGTGACCTCTGCAGAGTGTTCAGCTAAAGCTACAAGTTAGGGTAGTGCATCCTCCTCACAGTGTGCAGCTAAAACTACAAGTTAGTGTAGTGCGACCTCTGCACAGTGTTCAGCGAAAGCTACAAGTTAGTTTAGTGTGACCTCTGCACAGTGTTCAGCTAAATCTACAAGTTAGGGTAGTGCGTCCTCCTCACAGTGTTCAGCTAAAACTACATGTTAGTGTAGTGCGTCCTGCTCACAGTGTTCAGCTAAAACTACAAGTTAGTGTAGTGCGACCTCTGCACAGTGTTCAGCTAAAGCTACAAGTTAGTGTAGTGAGACCTCTGCACAGTGTTCAGCTAAAGCTACAAGTTAGTGTAGTGCGTCCTGCTCCCAGTGTTCAGCTAAAACTACAAGTTAGTGTAGTGCGACCTCTGCACAGTGTTCAGCTAAAGCTACAAGTTAGTGTAGTGAGACCTGTGCACAGTGTTCAGCTAAAGCTACAAGTTAGTGTAGTGAGACCTCTGCACAGTGTTCAGCTAAAGCTACAAGTTAGTGTAGTGCGACCTCTGCACAGTGTTCAGCTAAAGCTACAAGTTAGTGTAGTGCGTCATCCTCACAGTGTTCAGCTAAAATTACAAGTTAGTGTAGTGAGAACTCTGCACAGTGTTCAGCAAAAGCTACAAGTTAGTGTAGTGCGTCCTCCTCACAGTGTTCAGCTAAAGCTACAAGTTAGTTTAATGTGACCTCTGCACAGTGTTCAGCTAAAGCTACAAGTTAGTGTAGTGCGTCCTCCTCACAGTGTTCAGCTAAAAGTACAAGTTAGTGTAGTGAGACCTCTGCACAGTGTTCAGCTAAAGCTACAAGTTAGTGTGGTGAGACCTCTGCACAGTGTTCAGCTAAAGGTACAAGTTAGTGTAGTGAGATCTCTGCACAGTGTTCAGCTAAAGCTATAAGTTAGTGTAGTGAGACCTCTGCACAGTGTTCAGCTAAAGCTACAAGTTAGTGTAGTGTGTCCTGCTCACAGTGTTCAGCTAAAACTACAAGTTAGTGTAGTGCGACCTCTGCACAGTGTTCAGCTAAAGCTACAAGTTAGTGTAGTGAGACCTCTGCACAG
This sequence comes from Lithobates septentrionalis, assembly GCA_037952835.1. Classification (NCBI taxonomy): domain Eukaryota; kingdom Metazoa; phylum Chordata; class Amphibia; order Anura; family Ranidae; genus Lithobates; species Lithobates septentrionalis. The sequence continues at coordinate 844,701 of JBBDGP010002148.1, forward strand.
TGTTCAGCTAAAGCTACAAGTTAGTGTAGTGAGACCTCTGCACAGTGTTCAGCTAAAGCTACAAGTTAGTGTAGTGTGTCCTGCTCACAGTGTTCAGCTAAAACTACAAGTTAGTGTAGTGCGACCTCTGCACAGTGTTCAGCTAAAGCTACAAGTTAGTGTAGTGCGTCCTCCTCACAGTGTTCAGCTAAAACTACGAGTTAGTGTAGTGAGACCTCTGCACAGTGTTCAGCAAAAGCTACAAGTTAGTGTAGTGCGTCCTCCTCACACTGTTCAGCTAAAGCTACAAGTTAGTTTAGTTTGACCTATGCACAGTGTTCAGCTAAAGCTACAAGTTAGGGTAGTGCGTCCTCCTCACAGTGTTCAGCTAAAACTACAAGTTAGTGTAGTGCGTCCTGCTCACAGTGTTCAGCTAAAACTACAAGTTAGTGTAGTGTGACCTCTGCACAGTGTTCAGCTAAAGCTACAAGTTAGTGTAGTGTGTCCTGCTCACAGAGTTCAGCTAAAACTACAAGTTAGTGTAGTGCGACCTCTGCACAGTGTTCATCTAAAGCTACAAGTTAGTGTAGTGAGACCTCTGCACAGTGTTCAGCTAAAGCTACAAGTTAGTGTAGTGCGACCTCTGCACAGTGTTCAGCTAAAGCTACACGTTAGTGTAGTGCATCCTCCTCACAGTGTTCAGATAAAACTACAAGTTAGTTTAGTGTGACCTCTGCACAGTGTTTAGCTAAAGCTACAAGTTAGTGTAGTGCGTCCTCCTCACAGTGTTCAGCTAAAGCTACAAGTTAGTTTAGTGTGACCTCTGCACAGTGTTCAGCTAAAGCTACAAGTTAGGGTAGTGCGTCCTCCTTAAAGTGTTCAGCTAAAACTACAAGTTAGTGTACTGCGACCTCTGCACAGTGTTCAGCTAAAGCTACAAGTTAGTGTAGTGCGTTCTGCTCACAGTGTTCAGCTAAAACTTCAAGTTAGTGTGGTGAGACCTCTGCACAGTGTTCAGCTAAAGGTACAAGTTAGTGTAGTGAGACCTCAGCACAGTGTTCAGCTAAAGCTACAAGTTAGTGTTGTGCGTCCTCCTCACAGTGCTCAGCTAAAACTTCAAGTTAGTGTAGTGAGACCTCTGCACAGTGTTCAGCTAAAGCTACAAGTTAGTGTAGTGCGTTCTGCTCACAGTGTTCAGCTAAAACTACAAGTTAGTGTAGTGAGACCTCTGCACAGTGTTCAGCTAAAGCTACAAGTTAGTGTAGTGCGTCCTGCTCCCAGTGTTCAGCTAAAACTACAAGTTAGTGTAGTGCGACCTCTGCACAGTGTTCAGCTAAAGCTACAAGTTAGTGTAGTGAGACCTCTGCACAGTGTTCAGCTAAAGCTACAAGTTAGTGTAGTGAGACCTCTGCACAGTGTTCAGCTAAAGCTACAAGTTAGTGTAGTGCGACCTCTGCACAGTGTTCAGCTAAAGCTACAAGTTAGTGTAGTGCGTCGTCCTCACAGTGTTCAGCTAAAATTACAAGTTAGTTTAATGTGACCTCTGCACAGTGTTCAGCTAAAGCTACAAGTTAGTGTAGTGAGACCTCTGCACAGTGTTCAGCTAAAGCTACAAGTTAGTGTAGTGAGACCTCTGCACAGTGTTCAGCTAAAGCTACAAGTTAGTGTAGTGCGACCTCTGCACAGTGTTCAGCTAAAGCTACAAGTTAGTGTAGTGCGTCGTCCTCACAGTGTTCAGCTAAAATTACAAGTTAGTTTAATGTGACCTCTGCACAGTGTTCAGCTAAAGCTACAAGTTAGTGTAGTGCGTCCTCCTCACAGTGTTCAGCTAAAAGTACAAGTTAGTGTAGTGCGACCTCTGCACAGTGTTCAGCTAAAGCTACAAGTTAGTGTGGTGAGACCTCTGCACAGTGTTCAGCTAAAGGTACAAGTTAGTGTAGTGAGATCTCTGCACAGTGTTCAGCTAAAGCTATAAGTTAGTGTAGTGAGACCTCTGCACAGTGTTCAGCTAAAGCTACAAGTTAGTGTAGTGTGTCCTGCTCACAGTGTTCAGCTAAAACTACAAGTTAGTGTAGTGCGACCTCTGCACAGTGTTCAGCTAAAGCTACAAGTTAGTGTAGTGAGACCTCTGCACAGTGTTCAGCTAAAGCTACAAGTTAGTGTAGTGAGACCTCTGCACAGTGTTCAGCTAAAGCTACAAGTTAGTGTAGTGTGTCCTGCTCACAGTGTTCAGCTAAAACTACAAGTTAGTGTAGTGCGACCTCTGCACAGTGTTCAGCTAAAGCTACAAGTTAGTGTAGTGCGTCCTCCTCACAGTGTTCAGCTAAAACTACGAGTTAGTGTAGTGAGACCTCTGCACAGTGTTCAGCAAAAGCTACAAGTTAGTGTAGTGCGTCCTCCTCACACTGTTCAGCTAAAGCTACAAGTTAGTTTAGTTTGACCTATGCACAGTGTTCAGCTAAAGCTACAAGTTAGGGTAGTGCGTCCTCCTCACAGTGTTCAGCTAAAACTACAAGTTAGTGTAGTGCGTCCTGCTCACAGTGTTCAGCTAAAACTACAAGTTAGTGTAGTGTGACCTCTGCACAGTGTTCAGCTAAAGCTACAAGTTAGTGTAGTGCGTCCTGCTCACAGAGTTCAGCTAAAACTACAAGTTAGTGTAGTGCGACCTCTGCACAGTGTTCATCTAAAGCTACAAGTTAGTGTAGTGAGACCTCTGCACAGTGTTCAGCTAAAGCTACAAGTTAGTGTAGTGCGACCTCTGCACAGTGTTCAGCTAAAGCTACACGTTAGTGTAGTGCATCCTCCTCACAGTGTTCAGATAAAACTACAAGTTAGTTTAGTGTGACCTCTGCACAGTGTTTAGCTAAAGCTACAAGTTAGTGTAGTGCATCCTCCTCACAGTGTTCAGCTAAAGCTACAAGTTAGTTTAGTGTGACCTCTGCACAGTGTTCAGCTAAAGCTACAAGTTAGGGTAGTGCGTCCTCCTTAAAGTGTTCAGCTAAAACTACAAGTTAGTGTACTGCGACCTCTGCACAGTGTTCAGCTAAAGCTACAAGTTAGTGTAGTGCGTTCTGCTCACAGTGTTCAGCTAAAACTTCAAGTTAGTGTGGTGAGACCTCTGCACAGTGTTCAGCTAAAGGTACAAGTTAGTGTAGTGAGACCTCAGCACAGTGTTCAGCTAAAGCTACAAGTTAGTGTTGTGCGTCCTCCTCACAGTGCTCAGCTAAAACTTCAAGTTAGTGTAGTGAGACCTCTGCACAGTGTTCAGCTAAAGCTACAAGTTAGTGTAGTGCGTTCTGCTCACAGTGTTCAGCTAAAACTACAAGTTAGTGTAGTGAGACCTCTGCACAGTGTTCAGCTAAAGCTACAAGTTAGTGTAGTGCGTCCTGCTCACAGTGTTCAGCTAAAACTACAAGTTAGTGTAGTGCGACCTCTGCACAGTGTTCAGCTAAAGCTACAAGTTAGTGTAGTGAGACCTCTGCACAGTGTTCAGCTAAAGCTACAAGTTAGTGTAGTGCGTCCTGCTCACAGTGTTCAGCTAAAACTACAAGTTAGTGTAGTGCGACCTCTGCACAGTGTTCAGCTAAAGCTACAAGTTAGTGTAGTGCTTCGTCCTCACAGTGTTCAGCTAAAATTACAAGTTAGTGTAGTGAGACCTCTGCACAGTGTTCAGCAAAAGCTACAAGTTAGTGTAGTGCGTCCTCCTCACAGTGTTCAGCTAAAGCTACAAGTTAGTTTAATGTGACCTCTGCACAGTGTTCATCTAAAGCTACAAGTTAGGGTAGTGCGTCCTCCTCACAGTGTTCAGCTAAAAGTACAAGTTAGTGTAGTGCGACCTCTGCACAGTGTTCAGCTAAAGCTACAAGTTAGTGTGGTGAGACCTCTGCACAGTGTTCAGCTAAACGTACAAGTTAGTGTAGTGAGATCTCTGCACAGTGTTCAGCTAAAGCTACAAGTTAGTGTAGTGAGACCTCTGCACAGTGTTCAGCTAAAGCTATAAGTTAGTGTAGTGCGTCCTGCTCACAGTGTTCAGCTAAAACTACAAGTTAGTGTGGTGCGACCTCTGCACAGTGTTCAGCTAAAGCTACAAGTTAGTGTAGTGAGACCTCTGCACAGTGTTCAGCTAAAGTTACAAGTTAGTGTTGTGCGTCCTCCACACAGTGCTCAGCTAAAACTTCAAGTTAGTGTAGTGAGACCTCTGCACAGTGTTCAGCTAAAGCTACAAGTTAGTGTAGTGCGTTCTGCTCACAGTGTTCAGCTAAAACTACAAGTTAGTGTAGTGAGACCTCTGCACAGTGTTCAGCTAAAGCTACAAGTTAGTGTAGTGCGTCCTGCTCACAGTGTTCAGCTAAAACTACAAGTTAGTGTAGTGCGACCTCTGCACAGTGTTCAGCTAAAGCTACAAGTTAGTGTAGTGCGTCCTCCTCACAGTGTTCAGCTAAAACTACACGTTAGTGTAGTGAGACCTCTGCACAGTGTTCAGCAAAAGCTACAAGTTAGTGTAGTGCGTCCTCCTCACAGTGTTCAGCTAAAGCTACAAGTTAGTTTAGTTTGACCTATGCACAGTGTTCAGCTAAAGCTACAAGTTAGGGCAGTACGTCCTCCTCACAGTGTTCAGCTAAAACTACATGTTAGTGTAGTGCGACCTCTGCACAGTGTTCAGCTAAAGCTACAAGTTAGTGTAGTGAGACCTCTGCACAGTGTTCAGCTAAAGCTTCAAGTTAGTGTAGAGAGACCTCTGCACAGTGTTCAGCTAAAACTATAAGTTAGTGTAGTGCGACCTCTGCACAGTGTTCAGCTAAAGCTACAAGTTAGTGTAGTGCATCGTCCTCACAGTGTTCAGCTAAAACTACAAGTTAGTGTAGTGAGACGTCTGCACAGTGTTCAGCTAAAGCTACACGTTAGTGTAGTGCGTCCTCCTCACAGTGTTCAGCTAAAGCTACAAGTTAGTTTAGTGTGACCTCTGCACAGTGTTCAGCTAAAGCTACAAGTTAGTGTGGTGAGACCTCTGCACAGTGTTCAGCTAAAGCTACAAGTTAGTGTAGTGAGACCTCTGCACAGTGTTCAGCTAAAGCTACAAGTTAGTGTAGTGCGACCTCTGCACAGTGTTCAGCTAAAGCTACAAGTTAGTGTAGTGAGACCTCTGCACAGTGTTCAGCTAAAGCTACAAGTTAGTGTAGTGAGACCTCTGCACAGTGTTCAGCTAAAGCTACAAGTTAGTGTAGTGTGTCCTGCTCACAGTGTTCAGCAAAAAACTACAAGTTAGTGTAGTGAGACCTCTGCACAGTGTTCAGCTAAAGCTACAAGTTAGTGTAGAGCATCCTCCTCACAGTGTTCAGCTAAAGCTACAAGTTAGTTTAGTGTGACCTCTGCACAGTGTTCAGCTAAAGCTACAAGTTAGGGTAGTGCGTCCTCCTAACAGTGTTCAGCTAAAACTACAAGTTAGTGTAGTGCGTCCTGCTCACAGTGTTCAGCTAAAACTACAAGTTAGTGTAGTGTGACCTCTGCACAGTGTTCAGCTAAAGCTACAAGTTAGTTTAGTTTGACCTATGTACAGCGTTCAGCTAAAGCTACAAGTTAGGGTAGTACGTCCTCCTCACAGTGTTCAGCTAAAACTACATGTTAGTGTAGTGCGACCTCTGCACAGTGTTCAGCTAAAGCTACAAGTTAGTGTAGTGAGACTTCTGCACAGTGTTCAGCTAAAGCTACAAGTTAGTGTAGTGAGACCTCTGCACAGTGTTCAGCTAAAACTATAAGTTAGTGTAGTGCGAACTCTGCACAGTGTTCAGCTAAAGCTACAAGTTAGTGTAGTGCATCGTCCTCACAGTGTTCAGCTAAAACTACAAGTTAGTGTAGTGAGATGTCTGCACAGTGTTCAGCTAAAGCTACAAGTTAGTGTAGTGCATCCTCCTCACAGTGTTCAGCTAAAGCTACAAGTTAGTTTAGTGTGACCTCTGCACAGTGTTCAGCTAAAGCTACAAGTTAGGGTAGTGCGTCCTCCTCACAGTGTTCAGCTAAAACTAAAAGTTAGTGTAGTGCGACCTCTGCACAGTGTTCAGCTAAAGCTACAAGTTAGTGTGGTGAGACCTCTGCACAGTGTTCAGCTAAAGGTACAAGTTAGTGTAGTGAGACCTCTGCACAGTGTTCAGCTAAAGCTACAAGTTAGTGTAGTGAGACCTCTGCACAGTGTTCAGCTAAAGCTACAAGTTAGTGTAGTGAGACCTCTGCACAGTGTTCAGCTAAAACTACAAGTTAGTGTAGTGCGACCTCTGCACAGTGTTCAGCTAAAGCTACAAGTTAGTGTAGTGAGACCTCTGCACAGTGTTCAGCTAAAGCTACAAGTTAGTGTAGAGCATCCTCCTCACAGTGTTCAGCTAAAACTACGAGTTAGTGTAGTGAGACCTCTGCACAGTGTTCAGCAAAAGCTACAAGTTAGTGTAGAGCATCCTCCTCACAGTGTTCAGCTAAAGATACAAGTTAGTTTAGTGTGACCTCTGCACAGTGTTCAGCTAAAGCTACAAGTTAGTGTAGAGCATCCTCCTCACAGTGTTCAGCTAAAGATACAAGTTAGTTTAGTGTGACCTCTGCACAGTGTTCAGCTAAAGCTACAAGTTAGGGTAGTGCGTCCTCCTCACAGTGTTCAGCTAAAACTACAAGTTAGTGTAGTGCGTCCTGCTTACAGTGTTCAGCTAAAACTACAAGTTAGTGTAGTGTGACCTCTGCACAGTGTTCAGCTAAAGCTACAAGTTAGTGTAGTGAGACCTCTGCACAGTGTTCAGCTAAAGCTACAAGTTAGTGTAGTGCGTCCTGCTCACAGTGTTCAGCTAAAACTACAAGTTAGAGTAGTGCGACCTCTGCACAGTGTTCATCTAAAGCTACAAGTTAGTGTAGTGAGACCTCTGCACAGTGTTCAGCTAAAGCTACAAGTTAGTGTAGTGTGACCTCTGCACAGTGTTCAGCTAAAGCTACAAGTTAGTGTAATGCGTCGTCCTCACAGTGTTCAGCTAAAACTACAAGTTAGTTTAGTGTAACCTCTGCACAGTGTTTAGCTAAAGCTACAAGTTAGTGTAGTGCGTCCTCCTCACAGTGTTCAGCTAAAGCTACAAGTTAGTTTAGTGTGACCTCTGCACAGTGTTCAGCTAAAGCTACAAGTTAGGGTAGTGCGTCCTCCTCACAGTGTTCAGCTAAAACTACAAGTTAGTGTAGTGCGTCCTGCTCACAGTGTTCAGCTAAAACTACAAGTTAGTGTAGTGTGACCTCTGCACAGTGTTAAGCTAAAACTACAAGTTAGTGTGGTGAGACCTCTGCACAGTGTTCAGCTAAAGGTACAAGTTAGTGTAGTGAAACCTCAGCACAGTGTTCAGCTAAAAGCTACAAGTTAGTGTTGTGCGTCCTCCTCACAGTGCTCAGCTAAAACTTCAAGTTAATGTAGTGAGACCTCTGCACAGTGTTCAGCTAAAGCTACAAGTTAGTGTAGTGCGTTCTGCTCACAGTGTTCAGCTAAAACTACAAGTTAGTGTAGTGAGACCTCTGCACAGTGTTCAGCTAAAGCTACAAGTTTGTTTAGTTTGACCTATGTACAGCGTTCAGCTAAAGCTACAAGTTAGGGTAGTACGTCCTCCTCACAGTGTTCAGCTAAAACTACATGTTAGTGTAGTGCGACCTCTGCACAGTGCTCAGCTAAAGCTACAAGTTAGTGTAGTGAGACTTCTGCACAGTGTTCAGCTAAAGCTACAAGTTAGTGTAGTGAGACCTCTGCACAGTGTTCAGCTAAAACTATAAGTTAGTGTAGTGCGAACTCTGCACAGTGTTCAGCTAAAGCTACAAGTTAGTGTAGCGCATCGTCCTCACAGTGTTCAGCTAAAACTACAAGTTAGTGTAGTGAGATGTCTGCACAGTGTTCAGCTAAAGCTACAAGTTAGTGTAGTGCGTCCTCCTCACAGTGTTCAGCTAAAGCTACAAGTTAGTTTAGTGTGACCTCTGCACAGTGTTCAGCTAAAGCTACAAGTTAGGGTAGTGCGTCCTCCTCACAGTGTTCAGCTAAAACTACAAGTTAGTGTAGTGCGACCTCTGCACAGTGTTCAGCTAAAGCTACAAGTTAGTGTGGTGAGACCTCTGCACAGTGTTCAGCTAAAGGTACAAGTTAGTGTAGTGAGACCTCTGCACAGTGTTCAGCTAAAGCTACAAGTTAGTGTAGTGAGACCTCTGCACAGTGTTCAGCTAAAGCTACAAGTTAGTGTAGTGAGACCTCTGCACAGTGTTCAGCTAAAACTACAAGTTAGTGTAGTGCGACCTCTGCACAGTGTTCAGCTAAAGCTACAAGTTAGTGTAGTGAGACCTCTGCACAGTGTTCAGCTAAAGCTACAAGTTAGTGTAGTGAGACCTCTGCACAGTGTTCAGCTAAAGCTACAAGTTAGTGTAGAGCATCCTCCTCACAGTGTTCAGCTAAAGATACAAGTTAGTTTAGTGTGACCTCTGCACAGTGTTCAGCTAAAGCTACAAGTTAGGGTAGTGCGTCCTCCTCACAGTGTTCAGCTAAAACTACAAGTTAGTGTAGTGCGTCCTGCTCACAGTGTTCAGCTAAAACTACAAGTTAGTGTATTGTGACCTCTGCACAGTGTTCAGCTAAAGCTACAAGTTAGTGTAGTGAGACCTCTGCACAGTGTTCAGCTAAAGCTACAAGTTAGTGTAGTGCGTCCTGCTCACAGTGTTCAGCTAAAACTACAAGTTAGTGTAGTGCGACCTCTGCACAGTGTTCATCTAAAGCTACAAGTTAGTGTAGTGAGACCTCTGCACAGTGTTCAGCTAAAGCTACAAGTTAGTGTAGTGTGACCTCTGCACAGTGTTCAGCTAAAGCTACAAGTTAGTGTAGTGCGTCGTCCTCACAGTGTTCAGCTAAAACTACAAGTTAGTTTAGTGTGACCTCTGCACAGTGTTTAGCTAAAGCTACAAGTTAGTGTAGTGCGTCCTCCTCACAGTGTTCAGCTAAAGCTACAAGTTAGTTTAGTGTGACCTCTGCACAGTGTTCAGCTAAAGCTACAAGTTAGGGTAGTGCGTCCTCCTCACAGTGTTCAGCTAAAACTACAAGTTAGTGTAGTGCGTCCTGCTCACAGTGTTCAGCTAAAACTACAAGTTAGTGTAGTGTGACCTCTGCACAGTGTTAAGCTAAAACTACAAGTTAGTGTGGTGAGACCTCTGCACAGTGTTCAGCTAAAGGTACAAGTTAGTGTAGTGAAACCTCAGCACAGTGTTCAGCTAAAAGCTACAAGTTAGTGTTGTGCGTCCTCCTCACAGTGCTCAGCTAAAACTTCAAGTTAATGTAGTGAGACCTCTGCACAGTGTTCAGCTAAAGCTACAAGTTAGTGTAGTGCGTTCTGCTCACAGTGTTCAGCTAAAACTACAAGTTAGTGTAGTGAGACCTCTGCACAGTGTTCAGCTAAAGCTACAAGTTAGTGTAGTGCGTCCTGCTCACAGTGTTCAGCTAAAACTACAAGTTAGTGTAGTACGACCTCTGCACAGTGTTCAGCTAAAGCTACAAGTTAGTGTAGTGAGACCTCTGCACAGTGTTCAGCTAAAGCTACAAGTTAGTGTAGTGCGTCCTGCTCACAGTGTTCAGCTAAAACTACAAGTTAGTGTAGTGCGACCTCTGCACAGTGTTCAGCTAAAGCTACAAGTTAGTGTAGTGCGTCGTCCTCACAGTGTTCAGCTAAAATTACAAGTTAGTGTAGTGAGACCTCTGCACAGTGTTCAGCAAAAGCTACAAGTTAGTGTAGTGCGTCCTCCTCACAGTGTTCAGCTAAAGCTACAAGTTAGTTTAATGTGACCTCTGCACAGTGTTCAGCTAAAGCTACAAGTTAGGGTAGAGCGTCCTCCTCACAGTGTTCAGCTAAAAGTACAAGTTAGTGTAGTGCGACCTCTGCACAGTGTTCAGCTAAAGCTACAAGTTAGTGTGGTGAGACCTCTGCACAGTGTTCAGCTAAAGGTACAAGTTAGTGTAGTGAGATCTCTGCACAGTGTTCAGCTAAAGCTACAAGTTAGTGTAGTGAGACCTCTGCACAGTGTTCAGCTAAAGCTACAAGTTAGTGTAGTGCGTCCTGCTCACAGTGTTCAGCTAAAACTACAAGTTAGTGTAGTGCGACCTCTGCACAGTGTTCAGCTAAAGCTACAAGTTAGTGTAGTGCGTCGTCCTCACAGTGTTCAACTAAAATTACAAGTTAGTGTAGTGAGACCTCTGCACAGTGTTCAGCAAAAGCTACAAGTTAGTGTAGTGCGTCCTCCTCACAGTGTTCAGCTAAAGCTACAAGTTAGTTTAATGTGACCTCTGCACAGTGTTCAGCTAAAGCTACAAGTTAGGGTAGTGCGTCCTCCTCACAGTGTTCAGCTAAAAGTACAAGTTAGTGTAGTGCGACCTCTGCACAGTGTTCAGCTAAAGCTACAAGTTAGTGTGGTGAGACCTCTGCACAGTGTTCAGCTAAAGGTACAAGTTAGTGTAGAGCATCCTCCTCACAGTGTTCAGCTAAAGATACAAGTTAGTTTAGTGTGACCTCTGCACAGTGTTCAGCTAAAGCTACAAGTTAGTGTAGAGCATCCTCCTCACAGTGTTCAGCTAAAGATACAAGTTAGTTTAGTGTGACCTCTGCACAGTGTTCAGCTAAAGCTACAAGTTAGGGTAGTGCGTCCTCCTCACAGTGTTCAGCTAAAACTACAAGTTAGTGTAGTGCGTCCTGCTTACAGTGTTCAGCTAAAACTACAAGTTAGTGTAGTGTGACCTCTGCACAGTGTTCAGCTAAAGCTACAAGTTAGTGTAGTGAGACCTCTGCACAGTGTTCAGCTAAAGCTACAAGTTAGTGTAGTGCGTCCTGCTCACAGTGTTCAGCTAAAACTACAAGTTAGAGTAGTGCGACCTCTGCACAGTGTTCATCTAAAGCTACAAGTTAGTGTAGTGAGACCTCTGCACAGTGTTCAGCTAAAGCTACAAGTTAGTGTAGTGTGACCTCTGCACAGTGTTCAGCTAAAGCTACAAGTTAGTGTAATGCGTCGTCCTCACAGTGTTCAGCTAAAACTACAAGTTAGTTTAGTGTAACCTCTGCACAGTGTTTAGCTAAAGCTACAAGTTAGTGTAGTGCGTCCTCCTCACAGTGTTCAGCTAAAGCTACAAGTTAGTTTAGTGTGACCTCTGCACAGTGTTCAGCTAAAGCTACAAGTTAGGGTAGTGCGTCCTCCTCACAGTGTTCAGCTAAAACTACAAGTTAGTGTAGTGCGTCCTGCTCACAGTGTTCAGCTAAAACTACAAGTTAGTGTAGTGTGACCTCTGCACAGTGTTAAGCTAAAACTACAAGTTAGTGTGGTGAGACCTCTGCACAGTGTTCAGCTAAAGGTACAAGTTAGTGTAGTGAAACCTCAGCACAGTGTTCAGCTAAAAGCTACAAGTTAGTGTTGTGCGTCCTCCTCACAGTGCTCAGCTAAAACTTCAAGTTAATGTAGTGAGACCTCTGCACAGTGTTCAGCTAAAGCTACAAGTTAGTGTAGTGCGTTCTGCTCACAGTGTTCAGCTAAAACTACAAGTTAGTGTAGTGAGACCTCTGCACAGTGTTCAGCTAAAGCTACAAGTTTGTTTAGTTTGACCTATGTACAGCGTTCAGCTAAAGCTACAAGTTAGGGTAGTACGTCCTCCTCACAGTGTTCAGCTAAAACTACATGTTAGTGTAGTGCGACCTCTGCACAGTGCTCAGCTAAAGCTACAAGTTAGTGTAGTGAGACTTCTGCACAGTGTTCAGCTAAAGCTACAAGTTAGTGTAGTGAGACCTCTGCACAGTGTTCAGCTAAAACTATAAGTTAGTGTAGTGCGAACTCTGCACAGTGTTCAGCTAAAGCTACAAGTTAGTGTAGCGCATCGTCCTCACAGTGTTCAGCTAAAACTACAAGTTAGTGTAGTGAGATGTCTGCACAGTGTTCAGCTAAAGCTACAAGTTAGTGTAGTGCGTCCTCCTCACAGTGTTCAGCTAAAGCTACAAGTTAGTTTAGTGTGACCTCTGCACAGTGTTCAGCTAAAGCTACAAGTTAGGGTAGTGCGTCCTCCTCACAGTGTTCAGCTAAAACTACAAGTTAGTGTAGTGCGACCTCTGCACAGTGTTCAGCTAAAGCTACAAGTTAGTGTGGTGAGACCTCTGCACAGTGTTCAGCTAAAGGTACAAGTTAGTGTAGTGAGACCTCTGCACAGTGTTCAGCTAAAGCTACAAGTTAGTGTAGTGAGACCTCTGCACAGTGTTCAGCTAAAGCTACAAGTTAGTGTAGTGAGACCTCTGCACAGTGTTCAGCTAAAACTACAAGTTAGTGTAGTGCGACCTCTGCACAGTGTTCAGCTAAAGCTACAAGTTAGTGTAGTGAGACCTCTGCACAGTGTTCAGCTAAAGCTACAAGTTAGTGTAGTGAGACCTCTGCACAGTGTTCAGCTAAAGCTACAAGTTAGTGTAGAGCATCCTCCTCACAGTGTTCAGCTAAAGATACAAGTTAGTTTAGTGTGACCTCTGCACAGTGTTCAGCTAAAGCTACAAGTTAGGGTAGTGCGTCCTCCTCACAGTGTTCAGCTAAAACTACAAGTTAGTGTAGTGCGTCCTGCTCACAGTGTTCAGCTAAAACTACAAGTTAGTGTATTGTGACCTCTGCACAGTGTTCAGCTAAAGCTACAAGTTAGTGTAGTGAGACCTCTGCACAGTGTTCAGCTAAAGCTACAAGTTAGTGTAGTGCGTCCTGCTCACAGTGTTCAGCTAAAACTACAAGTTAGTGTAGTGCGACCTCTGCACAGTGTTCATCTAAAGCTACAAGTTAGTGTAGTGAGACCTCTGCACAGTGTTCAGCTAAAGCTACAAGTTAGTGTAGTGTGACCTCTGCACAGTGTTCAGCTAAAGCTACAAGTTAGTGTAGTGCGTCGTCCTCACAGTGTTCAGCTAAAACTACAAGTTAGTTTAGTGTGACCTCTGCACAGTGTTTAGCTAAAGCTACAAGTTAGTGTAGTGCGTCCTCCTCACAGTGTTCAGCTAAAGCTACAAGTTAGTTTAGTGTGACCTCTGCACAGTGTTCAGCTAAAGCTACAAGTTAGGGTAGTGCGTCCTCCTCACAGTGTTCAGCTAAAACTACAAGTTAGTGTAGTGCGTCCTGCTCACAGTGTTCAGCTAAAACTACAAGTTAGTGTAGTGTGACCTCTGCACAGTGTTAAGCTAAAACTACAAGTTAGTGTGGTGAGACCTCTGCACAGTGTTCAGCTAAAGGTACAAGTTAGTGTAGTGAAACCTCAGCACAGTGTTCAGCTAAAAGCTACAAGTTAGTGTTGTGCGTCCTCCTCACAGTGCTCAGCTAAAACTTCAAGTTAATGTAGTGAGACCTCTGCACAGTGTTCAGCTAAAGCTACAAGTTAGTGTAGTGCGTTCTGCTCACAGTGTTCAGCTAAAACTACAAGTTAGTGTAGTGAGACCTCTGCACAGTGTTCAGCTAAAGCTACAAGTTAGTGTAGTGCGTCCTGCTCACAGTGTTCAGCTAAAACTACAAGTTAGTGTAGTACGACCTCTGCACAGTGTTCAGCTAAAGCTACAAGTTAGTGTAGTGAGACCTCTGCACAGTGTTCAGCTAAAGCTACAAGTTAGTGTAGTGCGTCCTGCTCACAGTGTTCAGCTAAAACTACAAGTTAGTGTAGTGCGACCTCTGCACAGTGTTCAGCTAAAGCTACAAGTTAGTGTAGTGCGTCGTCCTCACAGTGTTCAGCTAAAATTACAAGTTAGTGTAGTGAGACCTCTGCACAGTGTTCAGCAAAAGCTACAAGTTAGTGTAGTGCGTCCTCCTCACAGTGTTCAGCTAAAGCTACAAGTTAGTTTAATGTGACCTCTGCACAGTGTTCAGCTAAAGCTACAAGTTAGGGTAGAGCGTCCTCCTCACAGTGTTCAGCTAAAAGTACAAGTTAGTGTAGTGCGACCTCTGCACAGTGTTCAGCTAAAGCTACAAGTTAGTGTGGTGAGACCTCTGCACAGTGTTCAGCTAAAGGTACAAGTTAGTGTAGTGAGATCTCTGCACAGTGTTCAGCTAAAGCTACAAGTTAGTGTAGTGAGACCTCTGCACAGTGTTCAGCTAAAGCTACAAGTTAGTGTAGTGCGTCCTGCTCACAGTGTTCAGCTAAAACTACAAGTTAGTGTAGTGCGACCTCTGCACAGTGTTCAGCTAAAGCTACAAGTTAGTGTAGTGCGTCGTCCTCACAGTGTTCAACTAAAATTACAAGTTAGTGTAGTGAGACCTCTGCACAGTGTTCAGCAAAAGCTACAAGTTAGTGTAGTGCGTCCTCCTCACAGTGTTCAGCTAAAGCTACAAGTTAGTTTAATGTGACCTCTGCACAGTGTTCAGCTAAAGCTACAAGTTAGGGTAGTGCGTCCTCCTCACAGTGTTCAGCTAAAAGTACAAGTTAGTGTAGTGCGACCTCTGCACAGTGTTCAGCTAAAGCTACAAGTTAGTGTGGTGAGACCTCTGCACAGTGTTCAGCTAAAGGTACAAGTTAGTGTAGTGAGATCTCTTCACAGTGTTCAGCTAAAGCTACAAGTTAGTGTAGTGAGACCTCTGCACAGTGTTCAGCTAAAGCTACAAGTTAGTGTAGTGCGTCCTGCTCACAGTGTTCAGCTAAAACTACAAGTTAGTGTAGTGCGACCTCTGCACAGTGTTCAGCTAAAGCTACAAGTTAGTGTTGTGCGTCCTCCTCACAGTGCTCAACTAAAACTTCAAGTTAGTGTAGTGAGACCTCTGAACAGTGTTCAGCTAAAGGTACAAGTTAGTGTAGTGCGTTCTGCTCACAGTGTTCAGCTAAAACTACAAGTTAGTGTGGTGAGACCTCTGCACAGTGTTCAGCTAAAGCTACAAGTTAGTGTAGTGCGTCCTGCTCACAGTGTTCAGCTAAAACTACAAGTTAGTGTAGTGCGACCTCTGCACAGTGTTCAGCTAAAGCTACAAGTTAGTGTAGTGCGTCCTCCTCACAGTGTTCAGCTAAAACTACAAGTTAGTGTAGTGAGACCTCTGCACAGTGTTCAGCTAAAGCTACAAGTTAGTGTAGTGCGTCCTGCTCACAGTGTTCAGCTAAAACTACAAGTTAGTGTAGTGCGACCTCTGCACAGTGTTCAGCTAAAGTTACAAGTTAGTGTAGTGCGTCCTCCTCACAGTGTTCAGCTAAAACTACAAGTTAGTTTAGTGAGACCTCTGCACAGTGTTCAGCAAAAGCTACAAGTTAGTGTAGTGCGTCCTCCTCACAGTGTTCAGCTAAAGCTACAAGTTAGTTTAGTTTGACCTATGTACAGTGTTCAGCTAAAGCTACAAGTTAGGGTAGTACGTCCTCCTCACAGTGTTCAGCTAAAACTACATGTTAGTGTAGTGCGACCTCTGCACAGTGTTCAGCTAAAGCTACAAGTTAGTGTAGTGAGACCTCTGCACAGTGTTCAGCTAAAGCTACAAGTTAGTGTAGTGAGACCTCTGCACAGTGTTCAGCTAAAACTATAAGTTAGTGTAGTGCGACCTCTGCACAGTGTTCAGCTAAAGCTACAAGTTAGTGTTGTGCGTCCTGCTCACAGTGTTCAGCTAAAACTACAAGTTAGTGTAGTGCGACCTCTGCACAGTGTTCAGCTAAAGCTACAAGTTAGTGTAGTGAGACCTCTGCACAGTGTTCAGCTAAAGCTACAAGTTAGTGTTGTGCGTCCTCCTCACAGTGCTCAGCTAAAACTTCAAGTTAGTGTAGTGAGACCTCTGCACAGTGTTCAGCTAAAGGTACAAGTTAGTGTAGTGCGTTCTGCTCACAGTGTTCAGCTAAAACTACAAGTTAGTGTAGTGAGACCTCTGCACAGTGTTCAGCTAAAGCTACAAGTTAGTGTAGTGCGTCCTGCTCACAGTGTTCAGCTAAAACTACAAGTTAGTGTAGTGCGACCTCTGCACAGTGTTCAGTTAAAGCTACAAGTTAGTGTAGTGCGTCCTCCTCACAGTGTTCAGCTAAAACTACAAGTTAGTGTAGTGAGACCTCTGCACAGTGTTCAGCTAAAGCTACAAGTTAGTGTAGTGCGTCCTGCTCACAGTGTTCAGCTAAAACTACAAGTTAGTGTAGTGCGACCTCTGCACAGTGTTCAGCTAAAGTTACAAGTTAGTGTAGTGCGTCCTCCTCACAGTGTTCAGCTAAAACTACAAGTTAGTGTAGTGAGACCTCTGCACAGTGTTCAGCAAAAGCTACAAGTTAGTGTAGTGCGTCCTCCTCACAGTGTTCAGCTAAAGCTACAAGTTAGTTTAGTTTGACCTATGCACAGTGTTCAGCTAAAGCTACAAGTTAGGGTAGTACGTCCTCCTCACAGTGTTCAGCTAAAACTACATGTTAGTGTAGTGCGACCTCTGCACAGTGTTCAGCTAAAGCTACAAGTTAGTGTAGTGAGACCTCTGCACAGTGTTCAGCTAAAGCTACAAGTTAGTGTAGTGAGACCTCTGCACAGTGTTCAGCTAAAGCTACAAGTTAGTGTAGTGAGACCTCTGCACAGTGTTCAGCTAAAGCTACAAGTTAGTGTAGTGCGTCCTGCTCACAGTGTTCAGCAAAAAACTACAAGTTAGTGTAGTGAGACCTCTGCACAGTGTTCAGCTAAAACTACAAGTTAGTGTAGTTTGACCTCTGCACAGTGTTCAGCTAAAGCTACAAGTTAGTGTAGTGAGACCTCTGCACAGTGTTCAGCTAAAGCTACAAGTTAGTGTAGTGAGACCTCTGCACAGTGTTCAGCTAAAGCTACAAGTTAGTGTAGTGCGTCTTGCTCACAGTGTTCAGCAAAAAACTACAAGTTAGTGTAGTGAGACCTCTGCACAGTGTTCAGCTAAAGCTACAAGTTAGTGTAGTGCATCCTGCTCACAGTGTTCAGCTAAAAC
The DNA here is from genome assembly GCA_037952835.1 of Lithobates septentrionalis. Lineage (NCBI taxonomy): Eukaryota > Metazoa > Chordata > Amphibia > Anura > Ranidae > Lithobates > Lithobates septentrionalis. Next base: position 861,597 of record JBBDGP010002148.1, read on the forward strand.
TACAAGTTAGTTTAGTGTGACCTCTGCACAGTGTTCAGCTAAAGCTACAAGTTAGTGTAGTGAGACCTCTGCACAGTGTTCAGCTAAAGCTACAAGTTAGTGTAGTGCGTCCTGCTCACAGTGTTCAGCTAAAACTACAAGTTAGTGTAGTGCGACCTCTGCACAGTGTTCATCTAAAGCAACAAGTTAGTGTAGTGAGACCTCTGCACAGTGTTCAGCTAAAGCTACAAGTTAGTGTAGTGCGACCTCTGCACAGTTTTCAGCTAAAGCTACAAGTTAGTGTAGTGCATCCTCCTCACAGTGTTCAGCTAAAGCTACAAGTTAGTTTAGTGTGACCTCTGCACAGTGTTCAGCTAAAGCTACAAGTTAGGGTAGTGCGTCCTCCTCAAAGTGTTCAGCTAAAACTACAAGTTAGTGTACTGAGACCTCTGCACAGTGTTCAGCTTAAGCTACAATTTAGTGTAGTGCTTCCTCCTCACAGTGTTAAGCTAAAACTACAAGTTAGTGTGGTGAGACCTCTGCACAGTGTTCAGCTAAAGGTACAAGTTGGTGTAGTGAGACCTCAGCAGAGTGTTCAGCTAAAGCTACAAGTTAGTGTTGTGCGTCCTCCTCACAGTGCTCAGCTAAAACTTCAAGTTAGTGTAGTGAGACCTCTGCACAGTGTTCAGCTAAAGCTACAAGTTAGTGTAGTGCGTTCTGCTCACAGTGTTCAGCTAAAACTACAAGTTAGTGTAGTGAGACCTCTGCACAGTGTTCAGCTAAAGCTACACGTTAGTGTAGTGCGTCCTGCTCACAGTGTTCAGCTAAAACTACAAGTTAGTGTAGTGCGACCTCTGCACAGTGTTCAGCTAAAGCTACAAGTTAGTGTAGTGAGACCTCTGCACAGTGTTCAGCTAAAGCTACAAGTTAGTGTAGTGCTTCCTGCTCACAGTGTTCAGCTAAAACTACAAGTTAGTCTAGTGCGGCCTCTGCACAGTGTTCAGCTAAAGCTACAAGTTAGTGTAGTGAGACCTCTGCACAGTGTTCAGCTAAAGCTACAAGTTAGTGTAGTGAGACCTCTGCACAGTGTTCAGCTAAAGCTACAAGTTAGTGTAGTGTGTCCTGCTCACAGTGTTCAGCTAAAACTACAAGTTAGTGTAGTGCGACCTCTGCACAGTGTTCAGCTAAAGCTACAAGTTAGTGTAGTGTGTCCTGCTCACAGTGTTCAGCTAAAACTACAAGTTAGTGTAGTGCGACCTCTGCACAGTGTTCAGCTAAAGCTACAAGTTAGTGTAGTGAGACCTCTGCACAGTGTTCAGCTAAAGCTACAAGTTAGTGTAGTGAGACCTCTGCACAGTGTTCAGCTAAAGCTACAAGTTAGTGTAGTGTGTCCTGCTCACAGTGTTCAGCTAAAACTACAAGTTAGTGTAGTGCGACCTCTGCACAGTGTTCAGCTAAAGCTACAAGTTAGTGTAGTGCGTCCTCCTCACAGTGTTCAGCTAAAACTACGAGTTAGTGTAGTGAGACCTCTGCACAGTGTTCAGCAAAAGCTACAAGTTAGTGTAGTGCGTCCTCCTCACACTGTTCAGCTAAAGCTACAAGTTAGTTTAGTTTGACCTATGCACAGTGTTCAGCTAAAGCTACAAGTTAGGGTAGTGCGTCCTCCTCACAGTGTTCAGCTAAAACTACAAGTTAGTGTAGTGCGTCCTGCTCACAGTGTTCAGCTAAAACTACAAGTTAGTGTAGTGTGACCTCTGCACAGTGTTCAGCTAAAGCTACAAGTTAGTGTAGTGTGTCCTGCTCACAGAGTTCAGCTAAAACTACAAGTTAGTGTAGTGCGACCTCTGCACAGTGTTCATCTAAAGCTACAAGTTAGTGTAGTGAGACCTCTGCACAGTGTTCAGCTAAAGCTACAAGTTAGTGTAGTGCGACCTCTGCACAGTGTTCAGCTAAAGCTACACGTTAGTGTAGTGCATCCTCCTCACAGTGTTCAGATAAAACTACAAGTTAGTTTAGTGTGACCTCTGCACAGTGTTTAGCTAAAGCTACAAGTTAGTGTAGTGCGTCCTCCTCACAGTGTTCAGCTAAAGCTACAAGTTAGTTTAGTGTGACCTCTGCACAGTGTTCAGCTAAAGCTACAAGTTAGGGTAGTGCGTCCTCCTTAAAGTGTTCAGCTAAAACTACAAGTTAGTGTACTGCGACCTCTGCACAGTGTTCAGCTAAAGCTACAAGTTAGTGTAGTGCGTTCTGCTCACAGTGTTCAGCTAAAACTTCAAGTTAGTGTGGTGAGACCTCTGCACAGTGTTCAGCTAAAGGTACAAGTTAGTGTAGTGAGACCTCAGCACAGTGTTCAGCTAAAGCTACAAGTTAGTGTTGTGCGTCCTCCTCACAGTGCTCAGCTAAAACTTCAAGTTAGTGTAGTGAGACCTCTGCACAGTGTTCAGCTAAAGCTACAAGTTAGTGTAGTGCGTTCTGCTCACAGTGTTCAGCTAAAACTACAAGTTAGTGTAGTGAGACCTCTGCACAGTGTTCAGCTAAAGCTACAAGTTAGTGTAGTGCGTCCTGCTCCCAGTGTTCAGCTAAAACTACAAGTTAGTGTAGTGCGACCTCTGCACAGTGTTCAGCTAAAGCTACAAGTTAGTGTAGTGAGACCTCTGCACAGTGTTCAGCTAAAGCTACAAGTTAGTGTAGTGAGACCTCTGCACAGTGTTCAGCTAAAGCTACAAGTTAGTGTAGTGCGACCTCTGCACAGTGTTCAGCTAAAGCTACAAGTTAGTGTAGTGCGTCGTCCTCACAGTGTTCAGCTAAAATTACAAGTTAGTTTAATGTGACCTCTGCACAGTGTTCAGCTAAAGCTACAAGTTAGTGTAGTGAGACCTCTGCACAGTGTTCAGCTAAAGCTACAAGTTAGTGTAGTGAGACCTCTGCACAGTGTTCAGCTAAAGCTACAAGTTAGTGTAGTGCGACCTCTGCACAGTGTTCAGCTAAAGCTACAAGTTAGTGTAGTGCGTCGTCCTCACAGTGTTCAGCTAAAATTACAAGTTAGTTTAATGTGACCTCTGCACAGTGTTCAGCTAAAGCTACAAGTTAGTGTAGTGCGTCCTCCTCACAGTGTTCAGCTAAAAGTACAAGTTAGTGTAGTGCGACCTCTGCACAGTGTTCAGCTAAAGCTACAAGTTAGTGTGGTGAGACCTCTGCACAGTGTTCAGCTAAAGGTACAAGTTAGTGTAGTGAGATCTCTGCACAGTGTTCAGCTAAAGCTATAAGTTAGTGTAGTGAGACCTCTGCACAGTGTTCAGCTAAAGCTACAAGTTAGTGTAGTGTGTCCTGCTCACAGTGTTCAGCTAAAACTACAAGTTAGTGTAGTGCGACCTCTGCACAGTGTTCAGCTAAAGCTACAAGTTAGTGTAGTGAGACCTCTGCACAGTGTTCAGCTAAAGCTACAAGTTAGTGTAGTGAGACCTCTGCACAGTGTTCAGCTAAAGCTACAAGTTAGTGTAGTGTGTCCTGCTCACAGTGTTCAGCTAAAACTACAAGTTAGTGTAGTGCGACCTCTGCACAGTGTTCAGCTAAAGCTACAAGTTAGTGTAGTGCGTCCTCCTCACAGTGTTCAGCTAAAACTACGAGTTAGTGTAGTGAGACCTCTGCACAGTGTTCAGCAAAAGCTACAAGTTAGTGTAGTGCGTCCTCCTCACACTGTTCAGCTAAAGCTACAAGTTAGTTTAGTTTGACCTATGCACAGTGTTCAGCTAAAGCTACAAGTTAGGGTAGTGCGTCCTCCTCACAGTGTTCAGCTAAAACTACAAGTTAGTGTAGTGCGTCCTGCTCACAGTGTTCAGCTAAAACTACAAGTTAGTGTAGTGTGACCTCTGCACAGTGTTCAGCTAAAGCTACAAGTTAGTGTAGTGCGTCCTGCTCACAGAGTTCAGCTAAAACTACAAGTTAGTGTAGTGCGACCTCTGCACAGTGTTCATCTAAAGCTACAAGTTAGTGTAGTGAGACCTCTGCACAGTGTTCAGCTAAAGCTACAAGTTAGTGTAGTGCGACCTCTGCACAGTGTTCAGCTAAAGCTACACGTTAGTGTAGTGCATCCTCCTCACAGTGTTCAGATAAAACTACAAGTTATTTTAGTGTGACCTCTGCACAGTGTTTAGCTAAAGCTACAAGTTAGTGTAGTGCGTCCTCCTCACAGTGTTCAGCTAAAGCTACAAGTTAGTTTAGTGTGACCTCTGCACAGTGTTCAGCTAAAGCTACAAGTTAGGGTAGTGCATCCTCCTCACAGTGTTCAGCTAAAACTACAAGTTAGTGTAGTGGGACCTCTGCACAGTGTTCAGCGAAAGCTACAAGTTAGTGTAGTGAGACCTCTGCACAGTGTTCAGCTAAAGCTACAAGTTAGTGTAGTAAGACCTCTGCACAGTGTTCAGCTAAAGCTACAAGTTAGTGTAGTGCGACCTCTGCACAGTGTTCAGCTAAAGCTACAAGTTAGTGTAGTGCGTCGTCCTCACAGTGTTCAGCTAAAACTACAAGTTAGTGTAGTGAGACCTCTGCACAGTGTTCAGCTAAAACTACAAGTTAGTGTAGTGCGTCCTCCTCACAGTGTTCAGCTAAAGCTACAAGTTAGTTTAGTGTGACCTCTGCAGAGTGTTCAGCTAAAGCTACAAGTTAGGGTAGTGCATCCTCCTCACAGTGTGCAGCTAAAACTACAAGTTAGTGTAGTGCGACCTCTGCACAGTGTTCAGCGAAAGCTACAAGTTAGTTTAGTGTGACCTCTGCACAGTGTTCAGCTAAATCTACAAGTTAGGGTAGTGCGTCCTCCTCACAGTGTTCAGCTAAAACTACATGTTAGTGTAGTGCGTCCTGCTCACAGTGTTCAGCTAAAACTACAAGTTAGTGTAGTGCGACCTCTGCACAGTGTTCAGCTAAAGCTACAAGTTAGTGTAGTGAGACCTCTGCACAGTGTTCAGCTAAAGCTACAAGTTAGTGTAGTGCGTCCTGCTCCCAGTGTTCAGCTAAAACTACAAGTTAGTGTAGTGCGACCTCTGCACAGTGTTCAGCTAAAGCTACAAGTTAGTGTAGTGAGACCTGTGCACAGTGTTCAGCTAAAGCTACAAGTTAGTGTAGTGAGACCTCTGCACAGTGTTCAGCTAAAGCTACAAGTTAGTGTAGTGCGACCTCTGCACAGTGTTCAGCTAAAGCTACAAGTTAGTGTAGTGCGTCATCCTCACAGTGTTCAGCTAAAATTACAAGTTAGTGTAGTGAGAACTCTGCACAGTGTTCAGCAAAAGCTACAAGTTAGTGTAGTGCGTCCTCCTCACAGTGTTCAGCTAAAGCTACAAGTTAGTTTAATGTGACCTCTGCACAGTGTTCAGCTAAAGCTACAAGTTAGTGTAGTGCGTCCTCCTCACAGTGTTCAGCTAAAAGTACAAGTTAGTGTAGTGAGACCTCTGCACAGTGTTCAGCTAAAGCTACAAGTTAGTGTGGTGAGACCTCTGCACAGTGTTCAGCTAAAGGTACAAGTTAGTGTAGTGAGATCTCTGCACAGTGTTCAGCTAAAGCTATAAGTTAGTGTAGTGAGACCTCTGCACAGTGTTCAGCTAAAGCTACAAGTTAGTGTAGTGTGTCCTGCTCACAGTGTTCAGCTAAAACTACAAGTTAGTGTAGTGCGACCTCTGCACAGTGTTCAGCTAAAGCTACAAGTTAGTGTAGTGAGACCTCTGCACAGTGTTCAGCTAAAGCTACAAGTTAGTGTAGTGAGACCTCTGCACAGTGTTCAGCTAAAGCTACAAGTTAGTGTAGTGTGTCCTGCTCACAGTGTTCAGCTAAAACTACAAGTTAGTGTAGTGCGACCTCTGCACAGTGTTCAGCTAAAGCTACAAGTTAGTGTAGTGCGTCCTCCTCACAGTGTTCAGCTAAAACTACGAGTTAGTGTAGTGAGACCTCTGCACAGTGTTCAGCAAAAGCTACAAGTTAGTGTAGTGCGTCCTCCTCACACTGTTCAGCTAAAGCTACAAGTTAGTTTAGTTTGACCTATGCACAGTGTTCAGCTAAAGCTACAAGTTAGGGTAGTGCGTCCTCCTCACAGTGTTCAGCTAAAACTACAAGTTAGTGTAGTGCGTCCTGCTCACAGTGTTCAGCTAAAACTACAAGTTAGTGTAGTGTGACCTCTGCACAGTGTTCAGCTAAAGCTACAAGTTAGTGTAGTGTGTCCTGCTCACAGAGTTCAGCTAAAACTACAAGTTAGTGTAGTGCGACCTCTGCACAGTGTTCATCTAAAGCTACAAGTTAGTGTAGTGAGACCTCTGCACAGTGTTCAGCTAAAGCTACAAGTTAGTGTAGTGCGACCTCTGCACAGTGTTCAGCTAAAGCTACACGTTAGTGTAGTGCATCCTCCTCACAGTGTTCAGATAAAACTACAAGTTAGTTTAGTGTGACCTCTGCACAGTGTTTAGCTAAAGCTACAAGTTAGTGTAGTGCGTCCTCCTCACAGTGTTCAGCTAAAGCTACAAGTTAGTTTAGTGTGACCTCTGCACAGTGTTCAGCTAAAGCTACAAGTTAGGGTAGTGCGTCCTCCTTAAAGTGTTCAGCTAAAACTACAAGTTAGTGTACTGCGACCTCTGCACAGTGTTCAGCTAAAGCTACAAGTTAGTGTAGTGCGTTCTGCTCACAGTGTTCAGCTAAAACTTCAAGTTAGTGTGGTGAGACCTCTGCACAGTGTTCAGCTAAAGGTACAAGTTAGTGTAGTGAGACCTCAGCACAGTGTTCAGCTAAAGCTACAAGTTAGTGTTGTGCGTCCTCCTCACAGTGCTCAGCTAAAACTTCAAGTTAGTGTAGTGAGACCTCTGCACAGTGTTCAGCTAAAGCTACAAGTTAGTGTAGTGCGTTCTGCTCACAGTGTTCAGCTAAAACTACAAGTTAGTGTAGTGAGACCTCTGCACAGTGTTCAGCTAAAGCTACAAGTTAGTGTAGTGCGTCCTGCTCCCAGTGTTCAGCTAAAACTACAAGTTAGTGTAGTGCGACCTCTGCACAGTGTTCAGCTAAAGCTACAAGTTAGTGTAGTGAGACCTCTGCACAGTGTTCAGCTAAAGCTACAAGTTAGTGTAGTGAGACCTCTGCACAGTGTTCAGCTAAAGCTACAAGTTAGTGTAGTGCGACCTCTGCACAGTGTTCAGCTAAAGCTACAAGTTAGTGTAGTGCGTCGTCCTCACAGTGTTCAGCTAAAATTACAAGTTAGTTTAATGTGACCTCTGCACAGTGTTCAGCTAAAGCTACAAGTTAGTGTAGTGAGACCTCTGCACAGTGTTCAGCTAAAGCTACAAGTTAGTGTAGTGAGACCTCTGCACAGTGTTCAGCTAAAGCTACAAGTTAGTGTAGTGCGACCTCTGCACAGTGTTCAGCTAAAGCTACAAGTTAGTGTAGTGCGTCGTCCTCACAGTGTTCAGCTAAAATTACAAGTTAGTTTAATGTGACCTCTGCACAGTGTTCAGCTAAAGCTACAAGTTAGTGTAGTGCGTCCTCCTCACAGTGTTCAGCTAAAAGTACAAGTTAGTGTAGTGCGACCTCTGCACAGTGTTCAGCTAAAGCTACAAGTTAGTGTGGTGAGACCTCTGCACAGTGTTCAGCTAAAGGTACAAGTTAGTGTAGTGAGATCTCTGCACAGTGTTCAGCTAAAGCTATAAGTTAGTGTAGTGAGACCTCTGCACAGTGTTCAGCTAAAGCTACAAGTTAGTGTAGTGTGTCCTGCTCACAGTGTTCAGCTAAAACTACAAGTTAGTGTAGTGCGACCTCTGCACAGTGTTCAGCTAAAGCTACAAGTTAGTGTAGTGAGACCTCTGCACAGTGTTCAGCTAAAGCTACAAGTTAGTGTAGTGAGACCTCTGCACAGTGTTCAGCTAAAGCTACAAGTTAGTGTAGTGTGTCCTGCTCACAGTGTTCAGCTAAAACTACAAGTTAGTGTAGTGCGACCTCTGCACAGTGTTCAGCTAAAGCTACAAGTTAGTGTAGTGCGTCCTCCTCACAGTGTTCAGCTAAAACTACGAGTTAGTGTAGTGAGACCTCTGCACAGTGTTCAGCAAAAGCTACAAGTTAGTGTAGTGCGTCCTCCTCACACTGTTCAGCTAAAGCTACAAGTTAGTTTAGTTTGACCTATGCACAGTGTTCAGCTAAAGCTACAAGTTAGGGTAGTGCGTCCTCCTCACAGTGTTCAGCTAAAACTACAAGTTAGTGTAGTGCGTCCTGCTCACAGTGTTCAGCTAAAACTACAAGTTAGTGTAGTGTGACCTCTGCACAGTGTTCAGCTAAAGCTACAAGTTAGTGTAGTGCGTCCTGCTCACAGAGTTCAGCTAAAACTACAAGTTAGTGTAGTGCGACCTCTGCACAGTGTTCATCTAAAGCTACAAGTTAGTGTAGTGAGACCTCTGCACAGTGTTCAGCTAAAGCTACAAGTTAGTGTAGTGCGACCTCTGCACAGTGTTCAGCTAAAGCTACACGTTAGTGTAGTGCATCCTCCTCACAGTGTTCAGATAAAACTACAAGTTAGTTTAGTGTGACCTCTGCACAGTGTTTAGCTAAAGCTACAAGTTAGTGTAGTGCATCCTCCTCACAGTGTTCAGCTAAAGCTACAAGTTAGTTTAGTGTGACCTCTGCACAGTGTTCAGCTAAAGCTACAAGTTAGGGTAGTGCGTCCTCCTTAAAGTGTTCAGCTAAAACTACAAGTTAGTGTACTGCGACCTCTGCACAGTGTTCAGCTAAAGCTACAAGTTAGTGTAGTGCGTTCTGCTCACAGTGTTCAGCTAAAACTTCAAGTTAGTGTGGTGAGACCTCTGCACAGTGTTCAGCTAAAGGTACAAGTTAGTGTAGTGAGACCTCAGCACAGTGTTCAGCTAAAGCTACAAGTTAGTGTTGTGCGTCCTCCTCACAGTGCTCAGCTAAAACTTCAAGTTAGTGTAGTGAGACCTCTGCACAGTGTTCAGCTAAAGCTACAAGTTAGTGTAGTGCGTTCTGCTCACAGTGTTCAGCTAAAACTACAAGTTAGTGTAGTGAGACCTCTGCACAGTGTTCAGCTAAAGCTACAAGTTAGTGTAGTGCGTCCTGCTCACAGTGTTCAGCTAAAACTACAAGTTAGTGTAGTGCGACCTCTGCACAGTGTTCAGCTAAAGCTACAAGTTAGTGTAGTGAGACCTCTGCACAGTGTTCAGCTAAAGCTACAAGTTAGTGTAGTGCGTCCTGCTCACAGTGTTCAGCTAAAACTACAAGTTAGTGTAGTGCGACCTCTGCACAGTGTTCAGCTAAAGCTACAAGTTAGTGTAGTGCTTCGTCCTCACAGTGTTCAGCTAAAATTACAAGTTAGTGTAGTGAGACCTCTGCACAGTGTTCAGCAAAAGCTACAAGTTAGTGTAGTGCGTCCTCCTCACAGTGTTCAGCTAAAGCTACAAGTTAGTTTAATGTGACCTCTGCACAGTGTTCATCTAAAGCTACAAGTTAGGGTAGTGCGTCCTCCTCACAGTGTTCAGCTAAAAGTACAAGTTAGTGTAGTGCGACCTCTGCACAGTGTTCAGCTAAAGCTACAAGTTAGTGTGGTGAGACCTCTGCACAGTGTTCAGCTAAACGTACAAGTTAGTGTAGTGAGATCTCTGCACAGTGTTCAGCTAAAGCTACAAGTTAGTGTAGTGAGACCTCTGCACAGTGTTCAGCTAAAGCTATAAGTTAGTGTAGTGCGTCCTGCTCACAGTGTTCAGCTAAAACTACAAGTTAGTGTGGTGCGACCTCTGCACAGTGTTCAGCTAAAGCTACAAGTTAGTGTAGTGAGACCTCTGCACAGTGTTCAGCTAAAGTTACAAGTTAGTGTTGTGCGTCCTCCACACAGTGCTCAGCTAAAACTTCAAGTTAGTGTAGTGAGACCTCTGCACAGTGTTCAGCTAAAGCTACAAGTTAGTGTAGTGCGTTCTGCTCACAGTGTTCAGCTAAAACTACAAGTTAGTGTAGTGAGACCTCTGCACAGTGTTCAGCTAAAGCTACAAGTTAGTGTAGTGCGTCCTGCTCACAGTGTTCAGCTAAAACTACAAGTTAGTGTAGTGCGACCTCTGCACAGTGTTCAGCTAAAGCTACAAGTTAGTGTAGTGCGTCCTCCTCACAGTGTTCAGCTAAAACTACACGTTAGTGTAGTGAGACCTCTGCACAGTGTTCAGCAAAAGCTACAAGTTAGTGTAGTGCGTCCTCCTCACAGTGTTCAGCTAAAGCTACAAGTTAGTTTAGTTTGACCTATGCACAGTGTTCAGCTAAAGCTACAAGTTAGGGCAGTACGTCCTCCTCACAGTGTTCAGCTAAAACTACATGTTAGTGTAGTGCGACCTCTGCACAGTGTTCAGCTAAAGCTACAAGTTAGTGTAGTGAGACCTCTGCACAGTGTTCAGCTAAAGCTTCAAGTTAGTGTAGAGAGACCTCTGCACAGTGTTCAGCTAAAACTATAAGTTAGTGTAGTGCGACCTCTGCACAGTGTTCAGCTAAAGCTACAAGTTAGTGTAGTGCATCGTCCTCACAGTGTTCAGCTAAAACTACAAGTTAGTGTAGTGAGACGTCTGCACAGTGTTCAGCTAAAGCTACACGTTAGTGTAGTGCGTCCTCCTCACAGTGTTCAGCTAAAGCTACAAGTTAGTTTAGTGTGACCTCTGCACAGTGTTCAGCTAAAGCTACAAGTTAGTGTGGTGAGACCTCTGCACAGTGTTCAGCTAAAGCTACAAGTTAGTGTAGTGAGACCTCTGCACAGTGTTCAGCTAAAGCTACAAGTTAGTGTAGTGCGACCTCTGCACAGTGTTCAGCTAAAGCTACAAGTTAGTGTAGTGAGACCTCTGCACAGTGTTCAGCTAAAGCTACAAGTTAGTGTAGTGAGACCTCTGCACAGTGTTCAGCTAAAGCTACAAGTTAGTGTAGTGTGTCCTGCTCACAGTGTTCAGCAAAAAACTACAAGTTAGTGTAGTGAGACCTCTGCACAGTGTTCAGCTAAAGCTACAAGTTAGTGTAGAGCATCCTCCTCACAGTGTTCAGCTAAAGCTACAAGTTAGTTTAGTGTGACCTCTGCACAGTGTTCAGCTAAAGCTACAAGTTAGGGTAGTGCGTCCTCCTAACAGTGTTCAGCTAAAACTACAAGTTAGTGTAGTGCGTCCTGCTCACAGTGTTCAGCTAAAACTACAAGTTAGTGTAGTGTGACCTCTGCACAGTGTTCAGCTAAAGCTACAAGTTAGTTTAGTTTGACCTATGTACAGCGTTCAGCTAAAGCTACAAGTTAGGGTAGTACGTCCTCCTCACAGTGTTCAGCTAAAACTACATGTTAGTGTAGTGCGACCTCTGCACAGTGTTCAGCTAAAGCTACAAGTTAGTGTAGTGAGACTTCTGCACAGTGTTCAGCTAAAGCTACAAGTTAGTGTAGTGAGACCTCTGCACAGTGTTCAGCTAAAACTATAAGTTAGTGTAGTGCGAACTCTGCACAGTGTTCAGCTAAAGCTACAAGTTAGTGTAGTGCATCGTCCTCACAGTGTTCAGCTAAAACTACAAGTTAGTGTAGTGAGATGTCTGCACAGTGTTCAGCTAAAGCTACAAGTTAGTGTAGTGCATCCTCCTCACAGTGTTCAGCTAAAGCTACAAGTTAGTTTAGTGTGACCTCTGCACAGTGTTCAGCTAAAGCTACAAGTTAGGGTAGTGCGTCCTCCTCACAGTGTTCAGCTAAAACTAAAAGTTAGTGTAGTGCGACCTCTGCACAGTGTTCAGCTAAAGCTACAAGTTAGTGTGGTGAGACCTCTGCACAGTGTTCAGCTAAAGGTACAAGTTAGTGTAGTGAGACCTCTGCACAGTGTTCAGCTAAAGCTACAAGTTAGTGTAGTGAGACCTCTGCACAGTGTTCAGCTAAAGCTACAAGTTAGTGTAGTGAGACCTCTGCACAGTGTTCAGCTAAAACTACAAGTTAGTGTAGTGCGACCTCTGCACAGTGTTCAGCTAAAGCTACAAGTTAGTGTAGTGAGACCTCTGCACAGTGTTCAGCTAAAGCTACAAGTTAGTGTAGAGCATCCTCCTCACAGTGTTCAGCTAAAACTACGAGTTAGTGTAGTGAGACCTCTGCACAGTGTTCAGCAAAAGCTACAAGTTAGTGTAGAGCATCCTCCTCACAGTGTTCAGCTAAAGATACAAGTTAGTTTAGTGTGACCTCTGCACAGTGTTCAGCTAAAGCTACAAGTTAGTGTAGAGCATCCTCCTCACAGTGTTCAGCTAAAGATACAAGTTAGTTTAGTGTGACCTCTGCACAGTGTTCAGCTAAAGCTACAAGTTAGGGTAGTGCGTCCTCCTCACAGTGTTCAGCTAAAACTACAAGTTAGTGTAGTGCGTCCTGCTTACAGTGTTCAGCTAAAACTACAAGTTAGTGTAGTGTGACCTCTGCACAGTGTTCAGCTAAAGCTACAAGTTAGTGTAGTGAGACCTCTGCACAGTGTTCAGCTAAAGCTACAAGTTAGTGTAGTGCGTCCTGCTCACAGTGTTCAGCTAAAACTACAAGTTAGAGTAGTGCGACCTCTGCACAGTGTTCATCTAAAGCTACAAGTTAGTGTAGTGAGACCTCTGCACAGTGTTCAGCTAAAGCTACAAGTTAGTGTAGTGTGACCTCTGCACAGTGTTCAGCTAAAGCTACAAGTTAGTGTAATGCGTCGTCCTCACAGTGTTCAGCTAAAACTACAAGTTAGTTTAGTGTAACCTCTGCACAGTGTTTAGCTAAAGCTACAAGTTAGTGTAGTGCGTCCTCCTCACAGTGTTCAGCTAAAGCTACAAGTTAGTTTAGTGTGACCTCTGCACAGTGTTCAGCTAAAGCTACAAGTTAGGGTAGTGCGTCCTCCTCACAGTGTTCAGCTAAAACTACAAGTTAGTGTAGTGCGTCCTGCTCACAGTGTTCAGCTAAAACTACAAGTTAGTGTAGTGTGACCTCTGCACAGTGTTAAGCTAAAACTACAAGTTAGTGTGGTGAGACCTCTGCACAGTGTTCAGCTAAAGGTACAAGTTAGTGTAGTGAAACCTCAGCACAGTGTTCAGCTAAAAGCTACAAGTTAGTGTTGTGCGTCCTCCTCACAGTGCTCAGCTAAAGCTACAAGTTAGTTTAATGTGACCTCTGCACAGTGTTCATCTAAAGCTACAAGTTAGGGTAGTGCGTCCTCCTCACAGTGTTCAGCTAAAAGTACAAGTTAGTGTAGTGCGACCTCTGCACAGTGTTCAGCTAAAGCTACAAGTTAGTGTGGTGAGACCTCTGCACAGTGTTCAGCTAAACGTACAAGTTAGTGTAGTGAGATCTCTGCACAGTGTTCAGCTAAAACTACATGTTAGTGTAGTGCGACCTCTGCACAGTGTTCAGCTAAAGCTACAAGTTAGTGTAGTGAGACTTCTGCACAGTGTTCAGCTAAAGCTACAAGTTAGTGTAGTGAGACCTCTGCACAGTGTTCAGCTAAAACTATAAGTTAGTGTAGTGCGAACTCTGCACAGTGTTCAGCTAAAGCTACAAGTTAGTGTAGCGCATCGTCCTCACAGTGTTCAGCTAAAGCTACAAGTTAGTTTAGTGTGACCTCTGCACAGTGTTCAGCTAAAGCTACAAGTTAGGGTAGTGCGTCCTCCTCACAGTGTTCAGCTAAAACTACAAGTTAGTGTAGTGCGACCTCTGCACAGTGTTCAGCTAAAGCTACAAGTTAGTGTGGTGAGACCTCTGCACAGTGTTCAGCTAAAGGTACAAGTTAGTGTAGTGAGACCTCTGCACAGTGTTCAGCTAAAGCTACAAGTTAGTGTAGTGAGACCTCTGCACAGTGTTCAGCTAAAGCTACAAGTTAGTGTAGTGAGACCTCTGCACAGTGTTCAGCTAAAACTACAAGTTAGTGTAGTGCGACCTCTGCACAGTGTTCAGCTAAAGCTACAAGTTAGTGTAGTGAGACCTCTGCACAGTGTTCAGCTAAAGCTACAAGTTAGTGTAGTGAGACCTCTGCACAGTGTTCAGCTAAAGCTACAAGTTAGTGTAGAGCATCCTCCTCACAGTGTTCAGCTAAAGATACAAGTTAGTTTAGTGTGACCTCTGCACAGTGTTCAGCTAAAGCTACAAGTTAGGGTAGTGCGTCCTCCTCACAGTGTTCAGCTAAAACTACAAGTTAGTGTAGTGCGTCCTGCTCACAGTGTTCAGCTAAAACTACAAGTTAGTGTATTGTGACCTCTGCACAGTGTTCAGCTAAAGCTACAAGTTAGTGTAGTGAGACCTCTGCACAGTGTTCAGCTAAAGCTACAAGTTAGTGTAGTGCGTCCTGCTCACAGTGTTCAGCTAAAACTACAAGTTAGTGTAGTGCGACCTCTGCACAGTGTTCATCTAAAGCTACAAGTTAGTGTAGTGAGACCTCTGCACAGTGTTCAGCTAAAGCTACAAGTTAGTGTAGTGTGACCTCTGCACAGTGTTCAGCTAAAGCTACAAGTTAGTGTAGTGCGTCGTCCTCACAGTGTTCAGCTAAAACTACAAGTTAGTTTAGTGTGACCTCTGCACAGTGTTTAGCTAAAGCTACAAGTTAGTGTAGTGTGTCCTCCTCACAGTGTTCAGCTAAAGCTACAAGTTAGTTTAGTGTGACCTCTGCACAGTGTTCAGCTAAAGCTACAAGTTAGGGTAGTGCGTCCTCCTCACAGTGTTCAGCTAAAACTACAAGTTAGTGTAGTGCGTCCTGCTCACAGTGTTCAGCTAAAACTACAAGTTAGTGTAGTGTGACCTCTGCACAGTGTTAAGCTAAAACTACAAGTTAGTGTGGTGAGACCTCTGCACAGTGTTCAGCTAAAGGTACAAGTTAGTGTAGTGAAACCTCAGCACAGTGTTCAGCTAAAAGCTACAAGTTAGTGTTGTGCGTCCTCCTCACAGTGCTCAGCTAAAACTTCAAGTTAATGTAGTGAGACCTCTGCACAGTGTTCAGCTAAAGCTACAAGTTAGTGTAGTGCGTTCTGCTCACAGTGTTCAGCTAAAACTACAAGTTAGTGTAGTGAGACCTCTGCACAGTGTTCAGCTAAAGCTACAAGTTAGTGTAGTGCGTCCTGCTCACAGTGTTCAGCTAAAACTACAAGTTAGTGTAGTACGACCTCTGCACAGTGTTCAGCTAAAGCTACAAGTTAGTGTAGTGAGACCTCTGCACAGTGTTCAGCTAAAGCTACAAGTTAGTGTAGTGCGTCCTGCTCACAGTGTTCAGCTAAAACTACAAGTTAGTGTAGTGCGACCTCTGCACAGTGTTCAGCTAAAGCTAATAGTTAGTGTAGTGCGTCGTCCTCACAGTGTTCAGCTAAAATTACAAGTTAGTGTAGTGAGACCTCTGCACAGTGTTCAGCAAAAGCTACAAGTTAGTGTAGTGCGTCCTCCTCACAGTGTTCAGCTAAAGCTACAAGTTAGTTTAATGTGACCTCTGCACAGTGTTCAGCTAAAGCTACAAGTTAGGGTAGTGCGTCCTCCTCACAGTGTTCAGCTAAAAGTACAAGTTAGTGTAGTGCGACCTCTGCACAGTGTTCAGCTAAAGCTACAAGTTAGTGTGGTGAGACCTCTGCACAGTGTTCAGCTAAAGGTACAAGTTAGTGTAGTGAGATCTCTGCACAGTGTTCAGCTAAAGCTACAAGTTAGTGTAGTGAGACCTCTGCACAGTGTTCAGCTAAAGCTACAAGTTAGTGTAGTGCGTCCTGCTCACAGTGTTCAGCTAAAACTACAAGTTAGTGTAGTGCGACCTCTGCACAGTGTTCAGCTAAAGCTACAAGTTAGTGTAGTGCGTCGTCCTCACAGTGTTCAACTAAAATTACAAGTTAGTGTAGTGAGACCTCTGCACAGTGTTCAGCAAAAGCTACAAGTTAGTGTAGTGCGTCCTCCTCACAGTGTTCAGCTAAAGCTACAAGTTAGTTTAATGTGACCTCTGCACAGTGTTCAGCTAAAGCTACAAGTTAGGGTAGTGCGTCCTCCTCACAGTGTTCAGCTAAAAGTACAAGTTAGTGTAGTGCGACCTCTGCACAGTGTTCAGCTAAAGCTACAAGTTAGTGTGGTGAGACCTCTGCACAGTGTTCAGCTAAAGGTACAAGTTAGTGTAGTGAGATCTCTTCACAGTGTTCAGCTAAAGCTACAAGTTAGTGTAGTGAGACCTCTGCACAGTGTTCAGCTAAAGCTACAAGTTAGTGTAGTGCGTCCTGCTCACAGTGTTCAGCTAAAACTACAAGTTAGTGTAGTGCGACCTCTGCACAGTGTTCAGCTAAAGCTACAAGTTAGTGTTGTGCGTCCTCCTCACAGTGCTCAACTAAAACTTCAAGTTAGTGTAGTGAGACCTCTGAACAGTGTTCAGCTAAAGGTACAAGTTAGTGTAGTGCGTTCTGCTCACAGTGTTCAGCTAAAACTACAAGTTAGTGTGGTGAGACCTCTGCACAGTGTTCAGCTAAAGCTACAAGTTAGTGTAGTGCGTCCTGCTCACAGTGTTCAGCTAAAACTACAAGTTAGTGTAGTGCGACCTCTGCACAGTGTTCAGCTAAAGCTACAAGTTAGTGTAGTGCGTCCTCCTCACAGTGTTCAGCTAAAACTACAAGTTAGTGTAGTGAGACCTCTGCACAGTGTTCAGCTAAAGCTACAAGTTAGTGTAGTGCGTCCTGCTCACAGTGTTCAGCTAAAACTACAAGTTAGTGTAGTGCGACCTCTGCACAGTGTTCAGCTAAAGTTACAAGTTAGTGTAGTGCGTCCTCCTCACAGTGTTCAGCTAAAACTACAAGTTAGTTTAGTGAGACCTCTGCACAGTGTTCAGCAAAAGCTACAAGTTAGTGTAGTGCGTCCTCCTCACAGTGTTCAGCTAAAGCTACAAGTTAGTTTAGTTTGACCTATGTACAGTGTTCAGCTAAAGCTACAAGTTAGGGTAGTACGTCCTCCTCACAGTGTTCAGCTAAAACTACATGTTAGTGTAGTGCGACCTCTGCACAGTGTTCAGCTAAAGCTACAAGTTAGTGTAGTGAGACCTCTGCACAGTGTTCAGCTAAAGCTACAAGTTAGTGTAGTGAGACCTCTGCACAGTGTTCAGCTAAAACTATAAGTTAGTGTAGTGCGACCTCTGCACAGTGTTCAGCTAAAGCTACAAGTTAGTGTTGTGCGTCCTGCTCACAGTGTTCAGCTAAAACTACAAGTTAGTGTAGTGCGACCTCTGCACAGTGTTCAGCTAAAGCTACAAGTTAGTGTAGTGAGACCTCTGCACAGTGTTCAGCTAAAGCTACAAGTTAGTGTTGTGCGTCCTCCTCACAGTGCTCAGCTAAAACTTCAAGTTAGTGTAGTGAGACCTCTGCACAGTGTTCAGCTAAAGGTACAAGTTAGTGTAGTGCGTTCTGCTCACAGTGTTCAGCTAAAACTACAAGTTAGTGTAGTGAGACCTCTGCACAGTGTTCAGCTAAAGCTACAAGTTAGTGTAGTGCGTCCTGCTCACAGTGTTCAGCTAAAACTACAAGTTAGTGTAGTGCGACCTCTGCACAGTGTTCAGTTAAAGCTACAAGTTAGTGTAGTGCGTCCTCCTCACAGTGTTCAGCTAAAACTACAAGTTAGTGTAGTGAGACCTCTGCACAGTGTTCAGCTAAAGCTACAAGTTAGTGTAGTGCGTCCTGCTCACAGTGTTCAGCTAAAACTACAAGTTAGTGTAGTGCGACCTCTGCACAGTGTTCAGCTAAAGTTACAAGTTAGTGTAGTGCGTCCTCCTCACAGTGTTCAGCTAAAACTACAAGTTAGTGTAGTGAGACCTCTGCACAGTGTTCAGCAAAAGCTACAAGTTAGTGTAGTGCGTCCTCCTCACAGTGTTCAGCTAAAGCTACAAGTTAGTTTAGTTTGACCTATGCACAGTGTTCAGCTAAAGCTACAAGTTAGGGTAGTACGTCCTCCTCACAGTGTTCAGCTAAAACTACATGTTAGTGTAGTGCGACCTCTGCACAGTGTTCAGCTAAAGCTACAAGTTAGTGTAGTGAGACCTCTGCACAGTGTTCAGCTAAAGCTACAAGTTAGTGTAGTGAGACCTCTGCACAGTGTTCAGCTAAAGCTACAAGTTAGTGTAGTGAGACCTCTGCACAGTGTTCAGCTAAAGCTACAAGTTAGTGTAGTGCGTCCTGCTCACAGTGTTCAGCAAAAAACTACAAGTTAGTGTAGTGAGACCTCTGCACAGTGTTCAGCTAAAACTACAAGTTAGTGTAGTTTGACCTCTGCACAGTGTTCAGCTAAAGCTACAAGTTAGTGTAGTGAGACCTCTGCACAGTGTTCAGCTAAAGCTACAAGTTAGTGTAGTGAGACCTCTGCACAGTGTTCAGCTAAAGCTACAAGTTAGTGTAGTGCGTCTTGCTCACAGTGTTCAGCAAAAAACTACAAGTTAGTGTAGTGAGACCTCTGCACAGTGTTCAGCTAAAGCTACAAGTTAGTGTAGTGCATCCTGCTCACAGTGTTCAGCTAAAACTACAAGTTAGTTTAGTGTGACCTCTGCACAGTGTTCAGCTAAAGCTACAAGTTAGTGTAGTGAGACCTCTGCACAGTGTTCAGCTAAAGCTACAAGTTAGTGTAGTGCGTCCTGCTCACAGTGTTCAGCTAAAACTACAAGTTAGTGTAGTGCGACCTCTGCACAGTGTTCATCTAAAGCAACAAGTTAGTGTAGTGAGACCTCTGCACAGTGTTCAGCTAAAGCTACAAGTTAGTGTAGTGCGACCTCTGCACAGTTTTCAGCTAAAGCTACAAGTTAGTGTAGTGCATCCTCCTCACAGTGTTCAGCTAAAGC
Source organism: Lithobates septentrionalis (assembly GCA_037952835.1). NCBI lineage: Eukaryota > Metazoa > Chordata > Amphibia > Anura > Ranidae > Lithobates > Lithobates septentrionalis. The sequence goes on from JBBDGP010002148.1 coordinate 880,367, forward strand.
TACAAGTTAGTTTAGTGTGACCTCTGCACAGTGTTCAGCTAAAGCTACAAGTTAGGGTAGTGCGTCCTCCTCAAAGTGTTCAGCTAAAACTACAAGTTAGTGTACTGAGACCTCTGCACAGTGTTCAGCTTAAGCTACAATTTAGTGTAGTGCTTCCTCCTCACAGTGTTAAGCTAAAACTACAAGTTAGTGTGGTGAGACCTCTGCACAGTGTTCAGCTAAAGGTACAAGTTGGTGTAGTGAGACCTCAGCAGAGTGTTCAGCTAAAGCTACAAGTTAGTGTTGTGCGTCCTCCTCACAGTGCTCAGCTAAAACTTCAAGTTAGTGTAGTGAGACCTCTGCACAGTGTTCAGCTAAAGCTACAAGTTAGTGTAGTGCGTTCTGCTCACAGTGTTCAGCTAAAACTACAAGTTAGTGTAGTGAGACCTCTGCACAGTGTTCAGCTAAAGCTACACGTTAGTGTAGTGCGTCCTGCTCACAGTGTTCAGCTAAAACTACAAGTTAGTGTAGTGCGACCTCTGCACAGTGTTCAGCTAAAGCTACAAGTTAGTGTAGTGAGACCTCTGCACAGTGTTCAGCTAAAGCTACAAGTTAGTGTAGTGCTTCCTGCTCACAGTGTTCAGCTAAAACTACAAGTTAGTCTAGTGCGGCCTCTGCACAGTGTTCAGCTAAAGCTACAAGTTAGTGTAGTGAGACCTCTGCACAGTGTTCAGCTAAAGCTACAAGTTAGTGTAGTGAGACCTCTGCACAGTGTTCAGCTAAAGCTACAAGTTAGTGTAGTGTGTCCTGCTCACAGTGTTCAGCTAAAACTACAAGTTAGTGTAGTGCGACCTCTGCACAGTGTTCAGCTAAAGCTACAAGTTAGTGTAGTGTGTCCTCCTCACAGTGTTCAGCTAAAACTACAAGTTAGTGTAGAGAGACCTCTGCACAGTGTTCAGCTAAAGCTACAAGTTAGTGTAGTGCGTCCTCTTCACAATGTTCAGCTAAAGATACAAGTTAGTTAAGTGTGACCTATGCACAGTGTTCAGCTAAAGCTACTTGTTAGGGTAGTACCTCCTCCTCACAGTGTTCAGCTAAAACTAAAAGTTAGTGTAGTTCGACCTCTGCACAGTGTTCAGTTAAAGCTACAAGTTAGTGTAGTGTGTCCTCCTCACAGTGTTCAGCTAAAACTACAAGTTAGTGTAGTGAGACCTCTGCACAGTGTTCAGCTAAAGCTACAAGTTAGTGTATTGCGTCCTGCTCACAGTGTTCAGCTTAAACTACAAGTTAGTGTAGTGCGACCTCTGCACAGTGTTCAGCTAAAGCTACAAGTTAGTGTAGTGAGACCTCTGCACAGTGTTCAGCTAAAGCTACAAGTTAGTGTAGTGCGTCCTGCTCACAGTGTTCAGCTAAAACTACAAGTTAGTGTAGTGCGACCTCTGCACAGTGTTCAGCTAAAGCTACAAGTTAGTGTAGTGAGACCTCTGCACAGTGTTCAGCTAAAGCTACAAGTTAGTGTAGTGCGTCCTGCTCACAGTGTTCAGCTAAATCTACAAGTTAGTGTAGTGAGACCTCTGCACAGTGTTCAGCTAAAACTACAAGTTAGTGTAGTGCGTCCTCCTCACAGTGTTCAGCTAAAGCTTCCAGTAGGGATGAGCTTCGAGTTCGAGTCGAACTCATGTTCAACTCGAACATTGGCTGTTCGCAAGTTCGCCGAACACCGAACAATTTGGGGTGTTCGCGGCAAATTCGAATGCCGCGGAACACCCTTTAAAAGTCTATGGGAGAAATAAAAAGTGCTAATTTTAAAGGCTTATATGCAAGTTATTGTCATAAAAAGTGTTTGGGGACCTGGGTCCTGCCCCAGGGGACATGGATCAATGCAAAAAAAAGTTTTAAAAACTGCAGTTTTTTCAGGAGCAGTGAGTTTAATAATGCTTAAAGTCAAACAATAAAAGTGTAATATCCCTTTAAATTTCGTACCTGGGGGGTGTCTATAGTATGCCTGTAAAGGGGCGCATGTTTCCTGTGTTTAGAACAGTCTGACAGCAAAATGACATTTCGAAGGAAAAAAAAACATTTAAAACTACCCGCGGCTATTGCATTGCCGACAATACACATAGAAGTTCATTGATAAAAACGGCATGGGAATTCCCCACAGGGAAACCCCGAACCAAAATTTAAAAAACAAATAACGTGGGGGTCCCCCTAAATTCCATACCAGGCCCTTCAGGTCTGGTATGGATATTAAGGGGAACCACGGCCAAAATTTAAAAAAAAAATGACGTGGGGTTCCCCCTAAATTCCATACCAGACCCTGCAGGTCTGGTATGGATTTTAAGGGGAACCCCGCGCCAAAAAAAAAAACAAAAACGGCGTGGGGTCCCCCAAAAATCCATACCAGACCCTTATCCGAGCACGCAACCTGGCAGGCCGCAGGAAAAGAGAGGGGGATGAGAGTGCGCCCCCCCTCCTGAACCGTACCAGGTCACATGCCCTCAACATTGGGAGGGTGCTTTGGGGTAGCCCCCCAAAACACCTTGTCCCCATGTTGATGAGGACAAAGGCCTCATCCCCACAACCGTGGCCGGTGGTTGTGGGGGTCTGCGGGCGGGGGGCTTATCGGAATCTGGAAGCCCCCTTTAACAAGGGGACCCCCAGATCCCGGCCCCCCCCTGTGTGAAATGGTAAGGGGGTACTTACCCCTACCATTTCACTAAAAAAGTGTCAAAATAGTTAAAAATGACAAGAGACAGTTTTTGACAATTCCTTTATTTAAATGCTTCTTCTATCTTCCTTCATCTTCTTCTTCTTCTGGTTCTTCTGGCTCTTCTGGTTCTTCCTCCGGCATTCTCGTCCAGCATCTCCTCCGCGGCGTCTTCTATCTTCTTCTCCTCGGGCCGCTCCGCACCCATGGCATTGGGGGGAGGCTCCCGCTCTTCTCTTCATCTTCTTCTTCATCGTCTTCTCTTCTTCCTTCTTCTCTTCTTCTCTTCTTAATTTTCTTCTCCGGGCCGCTCCGCATCCATGCATGGAGGGAGGCTCCCGCTGTGTAATGGCGTCTCCTCATCTGATGGTTCTTAAATAATGGGGGGCGGGGCCACCCGGTGACCCCGCCCCCTCTGACGCACGGGACATGACGGGACTTCCCTGTGGCATTGCCCGTGACGTCACAGGGAAGTCCCGTCAAGTCACCATGCGTCAGAGGGGGGCGGGGTCACTGGGTGGCCCCGCCCCCCGTTATTTAAGAACCGTCAGATGAGGAGACGCCGTCACACAGTGGGAGCCTCCCTCCATGCATGGATGCGGAGCGGCCCGGAGAAGAAAATTAAGAAGAGAAGAAGAGAAGAAGGAAGAAGAGAAGAGGATGAAGAAGAAGATGAAGAGAAGAGCGGGAGCCTCCCCCCAATGCCATGGGTGCGGAGCGGCCCGAGGAGAAGAAGATAGAAGACGCCGCGGAGGAGATGCTGGACGAGAACGCCGGAGGAAGAACCAGAACAGCCAGAAGAACCAGAAGAAGAAGAAGATGAAGGAAGAAAGAAGAAGCATTTAAATAAAGGAATTGTCAAAAACTGTCTCTTGTCATTTTTAACTATTTTGACACTTTTTTAGTGAAATGGTAGGGGTAAGTACCCCCTTACCATTTCACACAAGGGGGGGGCCGGGATCTGGGGGTCCCCTTGTTAAAGGGGGCTTCCAGATTCCAATAAGCCCCCCGCCCGCAGACCCCCACAACCACCGGCCAGGGTTGTGGGGATGAGGCCCTTGTCCTCATCAACATGGGGACAAGGTGTTTTGGGGGGCTACCCCAAAGCACCCTCCCAATGTTGAGGGCATGTGGCCTGGTATGGTTCAGGAGGGGGGGGGCGCACTCTCGTCCCCCCCTCTTTTCCTGCGGCCTGCCAGGTTGCGTGCTCGGATAAGGGTCTGGTATGGATTTTTGGGGGAACCCCACGCCGTTTTTTTTTTTTTTTTGTGCGGGGTTCCCCTTAAAATCCATACCAGACCTTAAGGGCCTGGTATGGAATTTAGGGGGACTCCCACTTCATTTTTTTTTTTTTTAATTTTGGTTCGGGGTTTCCCTGTGGGGAATTCCCATGCCGTTTTTATCAATGAACTTCTATGTGTATTGTCAGCAATGCAATAGCCGCGGGTAGTTTTAAATGGCTTTTTTTCCTTCGAAATGTCATTTTGCTGTCAGGCTGTTCTAAATACGGGAAACATGCGCCCCTTTACAGGCATACTATAGACACCCCCCAGGTACGAAATTTAAAGGGATATTACACTTTTATTGTTTGACTTTAAGCATTATTAAAATCACTGCTCCTGAAAAAACGGCCGTTTTTAAAACTTTTTTTTGCATTGATCCATGTCCCCTGGGGCAGGACCCAGGTCCCCAAACACTTTTTATGACAAGAACTTGCATATAAGCCTTTAAAATTAGCACTTTTGATTATTCATGTTCGTGCCCCATAGACTTTAACGGTGTTCGTGTGTTCGAGCAAACTTTTTTCCTGTTCGCATGTTCTGGTGCGAACCGAACAGGGGGGTGTTCGGCTCATCCCTAGCTACCAGTTAGTTTAGTGTGACCTATGTGCAGTGTTCAGCTAAAGCTACAAGTTAGGGTAGTACGTCCTCCTCACAGTGTTCAGCTAAAACTACAAGTTAGTGTAGTGCGACCTCTGCACAGTGTTCAGCTAAAGCTACAAGTTAGTGTAGTGCGTCCTCCTCACAGTGTTCAGCTAAAACTACAAGTTAGTGTAGTGAGACCTCTGCACAGTGTTCAGCTAAAGCTACAAGTTAGTGTAGTGCGTCCTGCTCACAGTGTTCAGCTAAAACTACAAGTTAGTGTAGTGCGACCTCTGCACAGTGTTCAGCTAAAGCTACAAGTTAGTGTAGTGAGACCTCTGCACAGTGTTCAGCTAAAGCTACAAGTTAGTGCAGTGAGACCTCTGCACAGTGTTCAGCTAAAGCTACAAGTTAGTGTAGTGAGACCTCTGCACAGTGTTCAGCTAAAGCTACAAGTTAGTGTAGTGCGTCCTGCTCACAGTGTTCAGCTAAAACTTAAAGTTAGTGTAGTGAGACCTCTGCACAGTGTTCAGCTAAAGCTACAAATTAGTGTAATGCGTCCTCCTCACAGTGTTCAGCTAAAGCTACAAGTTAGTTTAGTGTGACCTCCGCACAGTGTTCAGCTAAAGCTACAAGTTAGGGTAGTGCGTCCTCCTCACAGTGTTCAGCTAAAACTACAAGTTAGTGTAGTGCGTCCTGCTCACAGTGTTCAGCTAAAACTACAAGTTAGTGTAGTGAGACCTCTGCACAGTGTTCAGCTAAAGCTACAAGTTTGTGTAGTGCGTCCTGCTCACAGTGTTCAGCTAAAACTACAAGTTAGTGTAGTGCGACCTCTGCACAGTGTTCAGCTAAAGCTACAAGTTAGTGTAGTGAGACCTCTGCACAGTGTTCAGCTAAAGCTACAAGTTAGTGTAGTGCGTCCTGCTCACACTGTTCAGCTAAAACTACAAATTAGTGTAGTGCGACCTCTGCACAGTGTTCAGCTAAAGCTACAAGTTAGTGTAGTGAGACCTCTGCACAGTGTTCAGCTAAAGCTACAAGTTAGTGTAGTGAGACCTTTGCACAGTGTTCAGCTAAAGCTACAAGTTAGTGCAGTGCGTCCTGCTCACAGTGTTCAGCTAAAACTACAAGTTAGTGTAGTGAGACCTCTGCACAGTGTTCAGCTAAAGCTACAAGTTAGTGTAGTGCGTCCTCCTCACAGTGTTCAGCTAAAGCTACAAGTTAGTTTAGTGTGACCTCTGCACAGTGTTCAGCTAAAGCTACATACAAGTTTGTGTAGTGCGTCCTGCTCACAGTGTTCAGCTAAAACTACAAGTTAGTGTAGTGCGACCTCTGCACAGTGTTCAGCTAAAGCTACAAGTTAGTGTAGTGAGACCTCTGCACAGTGTTCAGCTAAAGCTACAAGTTAGTGTAGTGCGTCCTGCTCACACTGTTCAGCTAAAACTACAAATTAGTGTAGTGCGACCTCTGCACAGTGTTCAGCTAAAGCTACAAGTTAGTGTAGTGAGACCTCTGCACAGTGTTCAGCTAAAGCTACAAGTTAGTGTAGTGAGACCTTTGCACAGTGTTCAGCTAAAGCTACAAGTTAGTGTAGTGCGTCCTGCTCACAGTGTTCAGCTAAAACTACAAGTTAGTGTAGTGAGACCTCTGCACAGTGTTCAGCTAAAGCTACAAGTTAGTGTAGTGCGTCCTCCTCACAGTGTTCAGCTAAAGCTACAAGTTAGTTTAGTGTGACCTCTGCACAGTGTTCAGCTAAAGCTACAAGTTAGGGTAGTGCGTCCTCCTCACAGTGTTCAGCTAAAACTACAAGTTAGTGTAGTGCGTCCTGCTCACAGTGTTCAGCTAAAACTACAAGTTAATGTAGTGCGACCTCTGCACAGTGTTCAGCGAAAGCTACAAGTTAGTGTAGTGAGACCTCTGCACAGTGTTCAGCTAAAACTACAAGTTAGTGTAGTGAGACCTCTGCACAGTGTTCAGCTAAAGCTACAAGTTACTGTAGTGCGTCCTGCTCACAGTGTTCAGCTAAAACTTAAATTTAGTGTGGTGCGACCTCTGCACAGTGTTCAGCTAAAGCTACAATTAGTATAGTGCGTCCTCTTCACAGTGTTCATCAAAAACTACAAGTTAGTGTAGTGAGACCTCTGCACAGTGTTCAGCTAAAGCTATAAGTTAGTGTAGTGCGTCCTCCTCACAGTGTTCAGCTAAAGCTACAAGTTAGTTTAGTGTGACCTCTGCACAGTGTTCAGCTAAAGCTACAAGTTAGTGTAGTGCGTCCTGCTCACAGTGTTCAGCTAAAACTACAAGTTAGTGTAGTGCGACCTCTGCACAGTGTTCAGCTAAAGCTACAAGTTAGTGTAGTGAGACCTCTGCACAGTGTTCAGCTAAAGCTACAAGTTAGTGTAGTGCGTCCTCCTCACAGTGTTCAGCTAAACCTACAAGTTATTTTTTTGCGAGATCTGCACAGTGTTCAGCTAAAGCTACCTGTAGAAGGTTGGTTGTGTTTTCCTGATCCTATCACTACCGCAGGCAGCTAAATAAGCTGCAAGTTAGTGTACTGCGAGCTCTGCACAGTGTTCACCTAAAGCTACCTGTAGAATGTTGGTGGTGTTTTCCTGATCCTATCACTACCGCAGGCAGCTAAATAAGCTACAAGTTATTTTTTTGTGAGGTCTGCACAGTGTTCAGCTAAAGCTACCTGTAGAAGGTTGGTGGTGTTCTAATACTACAGGCAGGCAGTTGATTTTGCTAGCTGCAGTATCAGTAAATATATATATATATATATATAAGGCCAACAAGGAGAGGCAGACAGTCACAAGCCAATAAAAGAGGGCAAGTGGGACACGCTTGGCCTTTTTTTCGGCAGCTGGCCGTGTTGAGCCGCAACATGACTTGGTCGAGTGGATGACCAAGCCGTCCTCATCCTCCTCATCCTCTCTCACCCATGCTCAGGGTACTTTGTCTGGTAAAGCAGCGGCCTCTTCCCTTGGCTCAATGTCATCAGTGACTCCTTCCCTAGCCCCACCATGTCCTCCTGAGGAGTCCCTCGAACTGTTTAACCACAGTGTTGGGTACATGCTCCAGGATGATGCCCAGCATTTGGAAGGCTCTGATGATGATACTGAGCTAGATGAAGGCAGTAACGTGAGCACGGACAGAGGGGGTGCCCAAGAAGGACAGCAATCTGGCAGTCATGCTCCTCCTGCTGCAGCATACTGCCAGGTTTGCTCCAGTGATGAGGAGGGAGGGGATGATGAGGTCACTGACTCAACGTTGGTGCCTGATAGGAGAGAGGAGGAGGAGGCGGCACATCACCAACGAGGCAGGATGCCCTCCAAGGGCCAGCCTAAGGGCAGCACACTGACTGCATCACACCCCAAAGCTCCGCATGTGCAGGGCGCCGGAGTCTCTGCGCGTTATTCGAAAAGTTCTTTGGTGTGGGCCTTTTTTGATACGAGTGCATCAGATCGCACCGCTGCTATTTGCAACATATGTCTCAAGCGTATCTCGTGTGGCCAAAACATCTCCCGCTTGGGCACCACATGCTTGGCCAGACATATGTTGACCTGCCATGCAGTTCGTTGGCAAGCGTATTTAAAAGACCCACACCAAAGAACAAAGAGGACCTCTCCTTGCTCCTCATCAGCTGAGATCTCCAACCCCACTATACCTTCAGTCCTCTCTGAGACCTGCACTGAGAGGAATGAAGGTGTAGAATTAGGTGTGTCACAGCCAAGTACTTGTGGGCAATCTGCTTTTGGTACACCGACGTCAGATTGTACCAGGCAAATTTCCCTGCCCCAGCTGCTGCTCCGCCGAAAGAAGTTTGCTCCCAGCCATCCACATGCGCAGCGGTTGAATGCTAGCTTGGCAAAATTGCTAGCACTTCAACTGCTGCCTTTTCAGTTGGTAGACTCTGCCCCCTTCCGTGAGTTTGTGGAATGTGCGGTTCCTCAGGTACCCAAACGACACTTTTTCTCACGGAAGGCGATTCCGGCTCTCTACCGGCATGTGGAAGGCAATATCCATGCCTCGCTGGACAGGGCCGTCAGCGGTAAGGTGCATATTACCGCTGACTCATGGTCCAACAGGCATGGACAGGGACATTACCTAAGTTTCACGGCGCATTGGGTGACTCTGCTGGCAGCTGGGAAGGATGCAGGACAAGGTGCAGTAGTGTTGGAGGTTGTTCCGCCACCACGCCTCCAAAATGCCACTACTAATGATTGTGACACACCTCTCTCCACCACCCCCTCCTCTTCTTCTTCCTCCATGGCCTCTTCCTGTTCTTTGTCCTCGGAACCAGTGGTGCTCCGTAGCCATTCAAGGGGCTACGCAAGTATGCAAGCCAAAAAGATGCCATGCGGTGCTTGAGCTGGTGTGCTTGGGGGACAGGAGCCACACTTAAGGCAGGAATGGTGGTTTGCGACAATGGCACCAACCTCCTCTCTGCCCCCCGACAGGGACAAATGACCCATGTGCCCTGTTTGGCTCACGTCCTTAACTTGGTGGTGCAGCGGTTCTTGGGCAGGTACCCAGGCTTACAGGATGTCCTGAGGCAGGCCAGGAAAGTCTGTGTGCATTTCCGCCGGTCATATAATGGCAGTGCTCGGCTGGCAGACCTCCAAAAGGAGTTTAACCTGCCCAAGAACCGCCTAATCTGTGACATGCCCACCAGGTGGAACTCAACGTTGGCCATGCTGCAGCGGCTGCACACGCAGCAGAGGGCCATCAATGATTACCTGTGCGACTATGGCACCAGGACAGGGTCAGGGGAGCTTGGTTTTTTTTCCGCACGCCAGTGGGCCATGATCAGGGATGCATGCACTGTCCTGTCACCATTTGAGGAGGCCACGAGGATGGTGAGCAGTGACAGTGCATGCATCAGTGACACTGTCCCCCTTGTCCACCTGTTGGAGCACACGCTGCGTGGAATAATGGACAGGGCACTTGAGGCAGAACAGAGGCAGGAAGAGGAGGACTTCCTTAGCTCTCAAGGCCCCCTTTATCCAGACAGTACTCCTGCGTGCCCACCGATCACACAGGAAGAGGAGGAGGAGGAGGAAGATTGTGTCAGTATGGAGGTGGAGCCTGGCACTCAGCATCAGCAGCAGTCTTTAAGGGATCAGTCCCAAGGAACACATGGACTTGTACGTGGCTGGGAGGAGGTGGCTGCGGACCATATCGTCCTTAGTGACCCAGAGGACTCCGGACCGAATGCCTCAGCAAACCTACGCTGCATGGCCTCCCTGATCCTGCAAAGCCTGCGTAAGGATCCTCGTATTCGTGGTATCAAGGAGAAGGACCAGAACTGGCTGGCAACCCTCCTTGATCCACGTTACAAGGGTAAGGTTGCGGACCTTATCTTGCCATCGCAGAGGGAGCAGAGGATGAAATATCTTCGGGAGGCCTTGCAGAAAGGTCTGTGCAACGCGTTCCCAGAGACTGGGAGGTTACAAACTCCTGTTTCTGGACAACGTGTTGCTGAGGCTTTGGTCAGTCAAAGAAGGAGCGGTGGAGAAGGTGGCCGTCTGACCGATGCGTTCAGACAATTTTTTGGTCCGCAGCCCCAAGGTATGATTGGTTCCAGCAACCATTGCCAGCTTCTGTTTTACATGGTGCAATTGAGCTACTGGCCTGTCCTGCATCCAGCGTTCTTTCGGAACGCACATTCAGTGCTGCTGGAGGCTTTGTAACCGATCACAGGGTGCGTCTGTCCACCGACTCGATCGATCGACTGACCTTCATAACAATGAATCAGTCTTGGATCACCACCAACTACCAAGCACCTGATGCTGATGTAACCAAATAAATTTTTTTGGAATCTCAGATCCCTTCAAAGACTGCCTATGCTGATGCTGAATGACTATCCTGAGTAATTATCCTCTTCCTCCTCAATGATCACGCGGATAGCTTGTAAGAACATTATTGGTTCTGGGCGCCACCACCAGTGCCTAAGGCCCAGTTTTTAAGCCCCTGTTTAACAGGGGCATGTAATTACAATTTTTGATGCAATACTTTGCAGCAGGGCCCATTTCTGCGTTCCAACTAGAGTATCTGTGAGGGGTTGCAGTGTTGTAGCACCAGCACCAGTGCCTAAGGCCCAATTTTTCAGCCCCTGTTTAACAGGGGCGTGTAATTACAATTTTTGATGCAATACTTTGCAGCAGGGCTCGTTTCTGCATTCCAACTTGAGTATCTATGAGGGTTTGCAGTGTTGTGGCACCAGCACCAGTGCCTAAGGCCCAATTTTCAGCCCCTGTTTAACAGGGGCGTGTAATTACAATTTTTGATGCAATACTTTGCAGCAGGGCTCGTTCCTGCGCTCCAACTAGAGTATCTGTGAGGGGTTGCAGTGTTGTGGCACCAGCACCAGTGCCTAAGGCCCAATTTTTCAGCCCCTGTTCAACAGGGGCATGTAATTACAATTCTTGATCTAATATTTCACAGCAGGGCCCGTTTCTGCGCCCACGAAGAGCGAGTGAGGACTTACAGTGTTGTGGCACCAGCACCACTACCACCACCAAAGGGCCAATTTTTCTGCCCCTGTTCAACAGGGGCATGTAATTACAATTCTTGATCTAATATTTCATAGCAGGGCCCTGTGAGGGCTTACAGTGTTGTGGCCACAATAACACCTAAGGCCCAAATTTCTGCTGAGTATATAGGGTAGGCCCCTACTTTCAAACATCCACTTTACAAACGACTCCTACTTGCAAACGGAAGGAGACAACAGGAAGTGAGATGAAATCTACCCCTAGGAACGGAAATTCTCTCCTGTAAGAGTTAATATGGGAAAAACGTTTCTCCTTTCCACTGATGCTTTATCACCAATCCTTGTTCCACAAAAAACCCCAAATTTTCAAAAAACTTTTGTCATTGGGACAAAAAATGAGGTGAAATCTTCTGAAGAGGAGCACAGACAGCAAAACAAATGTCACAGGGGTGATAACCCCTCCCTATGTTTTCCAAAAAGCTTAAAATAGATTTTTTGGCTGGAGCTAAACACGTTAAAAATGTACCAGTTCAAAATTACAAACAGATTCTACTTAACAACAAACCTACAGTCCCTGTCTTGTTTGCACTGCCTGTATACTGCTGTTCAGAGTATATAGGGCCTGGTGGCCCCGCGCCTTTCCTTTTTTTAATTTAGGTGTTCTCCTTAATATCCATACAAGACCCAAAGGGCCTGGTAATGGACTGGGGGGTACCCATGCTGTTAAATAAAGCCGCAAGCAGTTTTAAATGACTTTTCCTTTAAAAATGACATTTTGTGCAGGGACTGTTCTAAGCAAGGGAAACACGCGCCACTTTACAGGCATACTATAGACACCCCCCAGGTACGATATTTAAAGGAATATTTCACTTTTTTTTTAAACTTTAAGCATCATTAAAATCACTGCTCCCGAAAAAACGGCAGTTTTTAAAAGTTTTTTTTGCATTGATACATGTCCCCTGGGGCAGGACCCGGGTCCCCAAAATCTTTTTAGGACAATACCATGCAAATTAGCCTTTAAAATGAACACTTTTGATTTTGAACGTTCGAGTCCCATAGATGTCAATGGGGTTATAACGTTCGTGCAAATTTTTGGTCCGTTCGCAGGTTCTGGTGCGAACCGAACCGGGGGGTGTTCGGCTCATCCCTAGTGGTGATGTATAGAAATAAAAAGATTATAATTGTGTTGATGTCCCAATATTTATGGACCTGACTGTATACCACTTTTTTATTTTTATTTTAGTACTTAGATGTTCAAAATCTCGAGGGCTTCAGACGTGCACCGTTTTTTTAAAGTAAATATCTGCAAACCACCTGTTTCTCTTTTCTACAAATACACAATTTTACACAGGAATGTGAACAGGAGAGAAGAGAGAGTAATCTGTTGCTTCTTATCTGATGATGAAGGTCATAGACTGAAAACTCTGTGTCTAAGAAGAAGCAAAAGTCTTATAGTGATAGTCTCATTTATATATATAAACTCAACATTATCAGACCCCTATAATTATACTAATTTCCCTCCTCTTGACCCCTATGGAGAGGTCACTACCATATCTTCCCTACCTAGTATGATACCAGAGGGTCCAAAGTACTACTTCACATCTATGTGGAGTAAGGTTGTTCTTAGGGTGTATGTGGATACGTATCTTTACTCATTCGCATCACCCATCTTGGCATCATACGAATCTGCTAATCTGACTATTTGATAACACACTATTTTTTCCTTGGGGTCATCTTTCTCAGTTCTAACTGCCATTGTAGCAATCCTTTTATTTCACATTTAGCATACAATAAGTTCTCCATTAACTTCATAGTTCTGGATATCTTGATATTTTTGTAAATGCGCCTAAAACATGCGCCTAAGACATGCACCCACACAGAATCCACACTCACTTCACTGCTACACTCATACAAAGAATTCACACCAAACTCTGTGACCCTTTCACAGTTAGTCTACCATTGAATCCAAACTTCCTTTCCCACTTAGTACAATACTTAACAGATTTAAGTTCTTTGCTATGCATTAGTTTCTTATCTCCTTCTAGCGGCGCATTAGGAACCCAACAACAACATAAACAGGCACAAGACATTATTTTACAGAGGTTAAACATGATAAGAGAGGAACAAAATACCAAGAAGAAAGTTAGCCTTGCAATCTTTCTAGATCACTCAGCTACTTTTAGCGCTTAGACCGTCGGGCAATCAACCTCCAACGTATGGCATACCCTTCAATAAATCTTTTTTTTATCCATTTTACCTTAGGCAACGTCCCAAATGCCTCTATCTTCGACCATCGGGATTACCAAGATGTTATACGATCAATCCCAATGTCGGCAATTACAACTCGTTTATAACTCATGAAACCAGAATCAAACAGAAAGAGGAGAAGAGACTTTAGAAAAGAGTTAAGAATACTTTAAATTATCTTACCTCTCAAACATCCAGGAGGGCTAGATCATGCAGGTTCGAAACCAGACAGTGGACCCAGGATCCGGTAGCAATCAGCCCCTGTTTGGCCATTAACGTTGAGTGGGGGGTTTTTTGTTCTCAGTGAGCTTTGAGGTCCGATACTCACCAAAGTCTTGGTCAGGACCGTCCGACCCGGGATCCACTCGTTGGTTCCAGCTCAAAGGACCTAAATGTTAGGATTATTCTTCCCCTGTGATCAGTCAAACTCCAGGTGTCTCAAAGTAAAGGTAATTTATTCAAAATATACCAGCACATTCTGGGTAGTTAAACAGAATCACACAGAGGGAAAATACAGCCCCCTCCTAAAACTTACAATAATACAGCTATGATGCTTTTATTGGCTGAGAAAACACTGATAGCTCCTGGTACATCATGGTGCATACTTTATTTGCTAATCAGTGTTCCCGTACAGTCTGTTACCATATATGGCAAAGCTTAATCACTCTATATTTTACTATGGGGTTAGTAAAAACAAAAGATACAGCAAGTTAATGCAACACGTGCTCAGAAGCCATCTTAAAAATCAGTCTCAGTTTTTTTTAATAGTCACACAAGAAACATTTAAAACTTTTCTAACAGGCGTGCCTTTGTATTCAGCCCCCTGAGTCAACACTTTGTAGAACCACCTTTTGCTGCAATTACAGCTGCAAGTCTTTTTGGGTATGTCTCTACCAGCTTTGCACATCTAGAGAGTGACATTTTTGCCCATTCTTCTTTGCAAAATAGCTCTAGCTCTGTCAGATTGGATGGAGAGCATCTGTGCACAGCAATTTTTAAGTCTTACCACAGATTCTAAATTGGATTTAGTTCTGGACTTTGACTGGGTCATTCTAACACATAAATATGCTATGATCTAAACCATTCCATTGTAGCTCTGGCTGTATGTTTAAGGTCGTTGTCCTGCTGGAAGGTGAACATCCACCCCATTCTCAAGTCTTTTTCAGACTCTAACAGGTTTTCTTCCAAGATTGCCCTGTGTTTGGCTCAATCGATCTTTCCATCAACTCTGACCAGTTTCCCTGTCCCTGCTGAAGAAAAGCATCCCCACAACATGATGCTACCACCACAATGTTTCTCGGTGGGGATGGTCTGTTCAGGGTGATGTGCAGTGTTAGTTTTTTGCCATGCATATGGTTTTGCTTTTAGGCCAAAAAGTTCAATTTTGGTCTCATCTAACCAGAGCACCTTCTTCCACATGTTTTCTGTGTCCCTCACATGGCTTCTCGCAAACTGAACTTCTTATGGTTTTCCTTTCAAAAATGGCTTTTCTTCTTGCTACTCTTCCATAAAGGCCAGATTTGTGGAGTGCACGACTAATAGTTGTCCTGTAAACAGATTCTTCCACCTGAGTTGTAGATTGCTGCAACTCCTCCAGAGTTACCATGGGCCTCTTGGCTGCTTCTCTGATTAATGCTTTCTTTGTCCGGCCTGTCTGTTTAGGTGGACGGCCATATCTTGGTAGGTTTGCAGTTGTGTCATACTCTTTCCATTTTCGGATGATGGATTGAACAGTGCTCTATGAGATGTTCAAAGCTTGGGATATCTTTTTATAAACCTAACCCTGCTTTAAACTTCTCCACAACTTTATCCCTAATCTGTCTAGTGTGTTCCTTGGCCTTCATGATGCTGTTTGTTCACTATGGTTCTCTAAAAAACCTCTGAGGGCTTCACAGAACAGCTGTATTTATACTGAGATTAGATTACACTCAGGTGGACTCTATTTACTAATTAGGTGACTTCTGAAGACAATTGGTTTCACTCGAATTTAGTTAGGGGTATCAGAGTAAAGGAGGCTGAACACAAATGCACGCTACACTTTAAAGATATTTATTTGTAAAAAAAAATGTTGAAAACCATTTATTATTTTCCTTCCACTTCACAATTATATGCCACGTTGTTTTGGTCTATCATATAAAATTCCAGTAAAATACATTTACGTTTTTGGTTGTAACATGACAAAATGTGGAAAATGTCAAGGGGTATGAATACTTTTTTAGGGCACTGTTCATATACCATATTTTGTAGACGCTATTATTTTCACACAAACCAAATAACCACTTCAGCCCCAGAGGATTTTACCCCATTCCTGACCAGAGCACTTTTTGCGATTCGGCACTGTGTCGCTTTAACTGACAATTGTGCGGTCGTGCGACGTTGTAACCAAACAAAATTGACCTCCTTTTTTTACCACAAATAGACCTTTCTTTTGGTAGTATTTGATCGCCTCTGCCATTTTTATTTTTTGCGCTATAAACAAAAAAAGAGCGACAATTTTGAAAAAAAAGCAATATTTTTTACTTTTTGCTATAATAAATATCCCCCAAGAATATATAAAAAAACTATTTTTTTCCTCAGTTTAGGCCGTTATGTATTCTTCCACATATTTTTGGTAAAAAAAATCGCAATAAGCATATATTGATTGGTTTGCACAGAATTTATAGCGTCTACAAAATAGGGGATAGTTTTACTGCATTTTTATTTTTATTTTTTTTTATTAGTAATGGCGGCAATCTGCAATTTTTATCAGGACTGCGACATTATGGCGGACAGATTGGACACTTTTTTACACTATTTTGGGACCATTGTCATTTATACAGTGACCAGTGCTATAAAAATGCATTGATTACTGTGCAAATGACACTGGCAGTGAAGGGGTTAACCACTATGGGGCAGAGTGGCAGGGGGGCAGGGGTGAAGGAGTTAAATGTGTCCTAGGGAGTGATTCTAACTGTGAGGGAGCTGGGCTTCAACACACAGGACAGTGATCACTGCTCTCAATGACAGAGAGCAGTGATCTCTGTCCTGTCACTAGGCAGAATGGAGAAATGCTTTGTTTACAAAAGCATCTCCCCATTCTTCCTCTCCGTGACACGTTCGCAGGCACCCGGCGGACATCGAGTCCGCAGGACCCGCGGTCACGGAGACCGCGGCGGGCACGCGCGCCCATGACACCGCTTCTTAAAGAGGACGTACATGTATGCCCTTTTGCTTACCAGTGCCATTCTGCCCACGTAAATCGGCGTGCGCTGGTCGGCAAGCGGTTAATATACACTTATTGTTTTTTTTTTCCAAAGACATATAGCATAATACATTTTGGCCTAAATTTATGAAGAAATTCGATTTTATCGGAAATGTTTTATAACCGAAAGTAGAAAATATAGGTTTTTTTTTTCAAAATAATAAACCCAGTGATAATCAAATACCACCAAAAGACAGCTCTATTGGAGACTGCACAATTGCCAGTTAAAGTAGCACAGTGCTGAATAGCAAAAACAATGGCCTGGTCAGAAAGGGGGTCAAGTGATTAAGTACTGGTAAATGTGTAACGTGCTAACCCTTCTCTATCTTTCTTGCTATACTTGTTTTACTGATTTTTCTGATCATGGACAATAAAGGTAACTTCTAGGATGTGGGACTCTCCATGTATTCTTCATATCTTTATTGGTATGAGCTGAGCAGCTGAGCAGGCACTCCAGCAGCATTCAATTCTCTTTCAATCAGAAAATGCTTTGCATTCATTGAGAAACTGCAAAGTACTCTTTCAATGACCCCTGTGCTGAGCAGCTGACCTCCTGTGTTCAGTAAGCAGCAGGGCAGCCACTCGGTATGAGACCCAAAAGCTAG